>JAVJIF010031028.1:0-159109 GCA_038442645.1 Agave tequilana | reverse complement strand
TATACACCAACCTCTTTTTCGGATATTACCAACCCGGCATATCATAACTCTAACCAACTAGTGTGCCAGATTGGTCTTATTCGAATCATTACATGCCCCAGTCCCAATACTATGAACAAGATTGGAATAATCATCACTACTCTCACAGAGTCAATGGGGATTCAACACCCCTGAGCCATATGGTCAACCACCTGTTCAACCATTATCTTCATATACGTCTTTTCCCACATCACCAAGTTTCAGTCCTCCATTGATCTATTCGATGGGTTAGAAGAAAAAGTGGATCGGTTGCAAGATACAATGAATGATCAAATTTCTAGACTTTCAAACATTCTTGAGCATCTTGATAGGAACCAAGAATCATTCTGTTTAGAAGACCTTGATCAAAATTCAATTCATCACATCAATATGAACTTGCTCAATCCCAATCCTTGGACAAATTGGCTAGTTTAATTTCAATGAGATTGAATTAGATTATGAATGTGAACCCGATCCCCAACTTTGCAATTCAGTTTCCATCTTCGAATCTATGTTGACTCCAGTATCCTTACCCAATTTGGACCAATTTTCTGAGCCAACATATTCCCATACCTATAGATCATGAAATTGAATCACCCATTTTTGATGATCATATTGAACTTGACCAATTGTGCAATTTTGAAAGTCCCATGGAAAAATTGGCAAGTTCCCATTTTTATGAGATTGAAACTAATGAGATATGTGACCTAGATTCCCAAATCTATGATCAAGTTCAAATTCCTGAATCATTATTGACTCCTGTTTTATTACCCGACTTAGGTAATATTTTAGAGTCAGTTTTGATTCCCATACCTATCATTCCTGAACTTGAATCACCAACATTGAGTCACATTCCATTGTGGGAAAATGATTGTGGACTTGAGTTTTCATTTCTTGACTTGGACCCACTTCTTGAACCATGCTCGACTCCTGAACCCTTACTTGATTTAAGTTTCTTTCCTGAGTCGGTATTAGTTCCTGACCCTATCATTCTTGAGTCCAAGTCAACCATTCTACCAAGTCACATTCTTTTGTTGGACATAGGTATAGACCATGACTCTGTGATGATTTTCCAGGACTGGTCATGTAAAGGGAGTAAGTTTCACGAGAGGATCTTCCATGATCATATTCATTCTGGGGACTGTAAATATGTAAATAAAAAAGAGGTCAATAAAGGTAGGTCCCGTGAACTACCACGTTATCTTGTTTGGGCCGCATTTTGTGGACCAATTAGACCACCTCCGGAACCACCACCCTAAGGTAACTTCCGCCTTCCCTTGTTCTGTTTCATGCATATATGCATTCATTCATACATTGAGGACAATGCATGAGATAAGTGTGGGGGTGGGCTTTACTAACATACTAACATAAGTAGACACTAACAAAATTTGATAATAAAAAAATTTTAAAAAAAATGTTATAAAAAAGGACAGTATTTGACTTATTTTTTTGAAAGAAACCTAAGTTAGTTTTAAGGATTAGGAAAATCATGATTAGAATTTCTAAAAACTTGGTCAAAATAAATAAATTGTTTAAATTTTTAGGTATAGGAGAGAAATTGAATAAGTAGTTAGTCTTAATTTTTACCTTAATGAAATGTGCATACCAAATGCATATCTAGGATTCTAAGACAAAGACCTTGTGCCTCATAAAAAAAAAAAAAAATCACCAATTAAGCTGATACATGTGCCTCAAGAAGCATAAGTATTCATGCCTAAAGGTGAGTAAATAAAATAAAGTCCTTAGTTTTGGGGCCTAGTTCACTCGAATTTGAGTCCGCGGGGTGTTTTCTCACCTGGTGCCCTAAAGCCAACCGGTTTGGGAGCCATCGACTTTAAGTTCGTTACATGGGTGGATTAGAAAGCCTAAGGAAATTAAGGAAAAATTACTTATATATGTATTAACACATCTAATAGTCAATTAGTTAGGTATGAGGGCCTCAAGAAGCCTTAATGCTTATACGAAAGAAAATTAGATGCGTTATACATATTAAAAAAAAAATAAATAAAGAAAAATATATATATATATAGAGGCATGAGAATCCAAGTTAAGGAATTCCTAGTATAAATTCATAAGGATGCATATGATTTTTGGTAACGAAAAAGACTATATTAGAAATTCAATTTAATTCTTACCTAAAATGGAAAACAATTAACTTTATTAAGACTAAGTTTAAAGAATGAATAAAAATGAGGATCCTAAAACTTATAGACTACTTAGTCTCTTCAATAATAATTCAAATATTTTCTTTTTATGGATTTTGTGGGTGCAATCCGCTGAAAACCCTCACGAGACAACACTCGTCCTCTAGGATAACCTAGAGGTTTAACGGCTTGTTGCACGTGCTAAGTGCAATCGTGATTCCTACGAAAGTGAGTTAGGTTAGATTAACTTTTCATTTCTTTTTTTTTTCTTTGTTTTACTCGAGGACGAGCAAAAAGATAAGTGTGGGGGTGTGATTGGTAGTGAAAAGTGCATTTTTATCATCATATTTACCATCACATTTTCATATTTATTCATTTAATTCTGCACATTTATTAATAATTTGTAATTTATTGTGTGCAGGCCTCAAGTTCTTATTTTAACAATAAATAAAGCTTAAAGAGCCCAAAAGCCCAGATCCAAGCCCATATTGAAGCCCAAGAGTCAAAGTGCAAATATCAGATTGTCAAAGTGCAAATATACAAGGGCTAAAGTTGCAATTATTAAAGATGAGGGAAGGATAGAATTCTACCCAACCCTAAACTCTTGCAGGATGAGCATAAAAGCCAAAGATGAGAAGGAAATTCATTTAAAAGAGATTGGAGAAACAAAATCTAGATAACTTGATTTCCAAGTTATATCCATATCCCAATATGGAGAGCCAGGATCATACTTCCAGAAGCAAGCCCAGATGGACGGACCAGGTGAGGCCACGCGCCAAAGCGCGTGGCCAGATTCCACAAAAATGCCGCAAATCCGCGGCAAAATCCAAGATTCCGCGGCAATTTGATCTCATTTGGATACCAGATTTCGTGGGCTACTTCATCCGGGACTCTTCAGCCTTCTGCACCTATAAATACCCCTTGCAGTGCAACGTACAGAGCGTCCAGCGTCCAGCAAAGGGCCAAAAGCTAGGGTTTAGTTTCGTTCTTTCTTCTAGTTTGTAATTAGGGTTTCTTTTTATTTTCAAGAGAGAGAGAGAGGTTTATATTGAGCGTGACACCGATGTATCTTCCTCTTCTCGGCCATTGTATTCATGAATAAAGGTAATATTTTTCTTTTGTTTATTATTCTTGTGTTTTACTTTTCCTTTTGTTTTCTATTTCTTTTTCTCTGTGATTTCTTTGTGGCTGATTGATGAACATGCAAGTGAATTCCAAACAAGTATAACTAAGCTACGTGAGAGCCAATGATAGTTCATGAAAACGTTCTCCACTTCCAAAGCTTCGCATCACTTCGTTCTTGATATGCTTGACGATATAATGTGCACAAGGACCGGGCTCGAGTTTATGATCTATGCGTTGAACGCCTCCTAAGCAAGGTAGAACATGTAAGGTTTTCACGTTTTTCTTCAACCAAACTCAAGTAAGTATTCTTTTCGTTTCTTTCTTTTTCTTTCTTTTTGTAGATTAAATCATAACTCATCTCCATATTCTTTTTCCGACCATTGTAAATACCGCTATCTTTCTAACTTAACTAATAAAAATAAAAACTTTAGAGAAACTTGCTTAACGCTTCCATCGCAGTCCCTCCCTGAGGATCACGACCCGCATAGCCTTGCTACAGCGGATTAGAATTGAGCACTTTGCACATCTTGTTCTAAATCTAATATCTTATATTTTGTGTGCAGGAAATCTCGATCAACAGGAGGCAAACCCCTGGTAATGTCCTTGAAGGGAGAAGATGGAGTCTCTCAGAGCACTCGCTGTTAAAAGAGGATAGTCCAAGTATGGGACTGCTAAAGGAAGGGGGTAAGCCCTATTTATAGGCAGCCCATAATAACCATAATTAATGGTTCATTAATTAGAACCGTCGGCCTTAATGACCGCACGACTGTCAAAGCCCAATGGAAGGTTGACGCGTGGAGCGTCGCTTTGGGAAACATCGAAGACACTGGTCTCCATTGGCATTAAAAAGGCATTAACGCCTAAGCCCAATGAAGAACCGACGCGTGGACAACCGCTTCGGAAACAACGGACAATGCGGGTTCCCAATCGTCAACGAAGACTTGACGTTTGAAAATCTCACAGGATCTTTATGTCAGGCTACACATAACGCCTGGGAAGTTGCACCAAACGCAGATGTGAGATCTGCGTCCAGAGGCTCGCGCCTCTTTTTCAAAAAGTGGCGTCCTCCTTCATTCCAAGTTAGAAAACCCTTCGCGTCTCTTGGATGACTCAAAGTTGCTCTGCGTCTCTCGGACAACTCAAGGTTGCGTCCATCAACAAAAGGACTCATTCTGGGGGTCTCAGTGGGAAAGCACACAAAGCTGTGTCCTTCGCGTCCGCTTGAACCGCGTCTTCACTGGCAGGTCAGATCGCGTGCCTCAGAGCCGCGTCTCTTTTTATGAATCGATGCTGCGTTTCATCAAAAGAACTTAGCTTTACCTAAGTTCAGTATTCACAGTCAGTAAGGGAGCACAACCAAAATCTGTGATTGAGAGGTTGGATTCATCTACAGCGGGGCAATGAAGATGGAACAAAAGTTTCAACGACTTTTATTATTCAAAAATGATAAAAGTAGATACAAACACTCTTGGTAAATAGAGTGTCCTTTTCTTTACAAGAAAAAAAAGAAGGCTAAAAGTCCTGGTTCGCCAAAGAACAGATTTGTTCTCTAAGGCGATGTATCTCATGTTGGCGCGCCTTCTCAACCTCCATGAGAGCTTGGACTCGCAACTCCTCCTCAGATAAGAACTTCTTCGTAGCCAACTGTGTTCGTAAGGACTCCAACCTGGAGGAGTAAATGGAGAGGCTTTCTTCAATCTGCATCTTGGCAGCCTCCAGCCCTTCCAGCTTCTTCCTGGTAGTGGCAAACTTCTGCTCATTGATTGAAATCAAGGCTTCTCTTTGGCTATGGTAGCCCGAGCACTGATGATGACCTGCTCCGTGCTCTGCATGACGAGTTCAGATTCCCTTGAATCGCCAATCAGCCTTTGATGGTCCGCCTGGAAATGTTGGAGATGGTGGGTCTCTTCGGCTATTTGTTCCTCCATCTCCTTCCGCTCCTGTTCTTGAGCAGCGAGAAGCCTAGTCAAGGTTACCCGGGCCTCGTGAACTGAACCGGCGTCCTCCAAAGACTTAAGCTCTTTCAGATCACTCCCCAACTGCTCCACCAACAGCAGACACGCCCTAGTCTGTGAAGGACCTCCAGTATGACCGATGTTTTCGATCAAATTCTCAAGAAGCATTCGGGCAAACTCGAAAGAACTGCCCCCAGAGAGGATGAGATCAATACACGATCGCATGGAAGCAAAGAACTGCTGCACCATTTGACGTGTCAGTTCTTCCATGATATCTCCGGCCGAGGAGAATTCCACTGATGTGCTCCCAGATCCCCTCTCCATCACCGGGCGAGGGATGGGAATCAACTCATCCTGTGCAGGAGTAGGATCAACAACAGGCGCGACAGAAGCTGAGATGGTCGCCGGTACTTCCGGGGCAGTTGCCGTCATAGCAGCCTCCACAGCGACGGAAGTAGCAGCGAGCTTAGCTTCTCCGGAACCCTCAGTCGAGGGTTGAATTATATTACCTGCGGGGTCAACGCTGGCTGCCTCTGCTGAGCCGATGCTGACTGCTAAGTCCTCTACCTGAGCTTCCTCAGTACCCTCTACAAATTATAAGAATATCAGCTACGACAGTAAAAGAAAAACATTCAAAATATCAATATTTCCTTACCTAGCTGAGGGCCCAAAGATGGCGAGTTCTTAGGCGAATCCTGCAGGGTGGAGGTCTCCCTGACTTCGATGATTGCCCTCTCTTGAGGCATCCCAGTAATAGGAGCCTCAACCCTCTCCTGCTGGGCCAGCTCCTGTATCATCTCCTCGATCTGGGAGGAAGCAGCGGCCTCGCTAACCACGACCAGCCCTGCGATATGAAGCCAAATGAAAAAGAAAACGTCAAAATCCTTTTCCTAGTTAAAAGGATGAGTTAGGCAAAAGGAGTACCTTCAGCAGCTTCAGCAGGAATAACTGCCGCTGGTGGTGACGCCGTCACCGGCTCACACCCATATATTTCCTCCTCCGAGATGTGTGAGAATTTACTCGGATCAGGAGGAGCGGGTTCATCGCCGAAGTCGACCTCATCACCTGAATCATACCCTTCTTCTTCAGACGAAGAAGACGATAGTGCAACGCGAGAAGCCTCGGCAACCGGGGCCTTGCCACCAAATACCCCAGTGGTAGGGCTGGGGTCAACTACCCGAGGACTAGGGATTAATACATTAGGGGACCCAGGCTGTTGTGCCTCATCCCTCCTCTCATGAGCTGAGGAAGACCCAGGCTGAGTTGAGACCCCTGGAATCTCAACATCACCTCCGCTCATTATGTCGACTTCAAGCTGCTCAGCCTCGTCAGCGGTGGTAGGTTTGTCAGCGAACTCCCCTTCCTCTAAAATCCTGGGGCCCCTGCTGCGCAACCCACGGGTACAGACTAAGGAGGCGTCATCCTCATCTTCCGTTTATTCCCTCTGTTCCTCAACACCAGAAGGGATGTCTTCAGACGGAGAAACTGCGGCCGCCAAGTCTCTCCGGACCTTCTTGGGGGCAGGCTCAACAGTGGAAGTAGAGCCTTGAGGACGCTTACGCGCCATCTGTCGACCCTTTGCTGCTCGCGGCTCCTCCCTTGATACCATTCTGGTCTCCTTCAGAGCCTTCCGATACTCCTCAACGCCTCATGAGCGTTTGTTGGACCCCAACTTTGCTTCGTAAGATGCATTGATACTCTCGATGCATGAGTACTCCGGAGCAAAGTCAGGCGTTTGGTTGGTGATTGTTATCTAATTTTGCATATTTTACTACATCATTCCCATGCATATTGACAATAAAAATGTGATTTTTAATTATCTTCTCTCTATTTTTGCAGATCCACATTCTAATAGAGAAAAGGCCCAAAATTCCTTTAATTAGCAATAATTAAAGGGAATTAATTCAAGCCCAAAAGAGAGCCCAAGTTTGAGCCCAGGATCTGGAGAATTCTACACGCCAGCTCACTCTTCCAGAAGGTCCACGTGGCTAACAAACTTGTAACAAATTCTCAACAGAAATCTGGGATCCAACGGACCAAGCTTTGCCGCGTTTTCCAAATCTATGCCGCAGATCTGCGGCAGATCTGGGGCTGTTAAGCCCCAGATTCCTGCCACCTGTCCGGGTTCTGGAGACTTCTCTCTGAGGCCTATAAATACAGGACCAGGGCCTTCGCAAAAAGACAGAGGAGGAGAGAGGAGAGATTAGAGGATAAAGCTTTGTAATTTTGTATTTTTTCTCTAGGATTTTAGTGCTTTAGATCTTCTTCTTCCTCCCTAGAAATTCTGCAAAAGAGAGTTGTAAGAGAGAGAAAGCTTGTGTAGACCAAGGTGTGACAACTTGTGAAGCAAGGATTCATCCATTCTCTTCTCTCTACTTGAGCATTTTCTAGTATTACTTGCTTTCTTTAATTCTAGCTTTACTTTACTTGCACTTTAATTCATGCTTTGCTTTTCTTTTCTTATGGCTAGTAGCTAACTCTTTCTAACATGAACTAGCTAACCACTAACCTTGCTAACTACTAACTCATGGGTGATTGCTATCTTTAATCTTGCAAGTTGTATGGTCTTCTCTTCTTCGATGGGTTACTTTCATTGCTTGGCAAGTTCTTGTTGTAATTCCATATGATTCATGTGTGCCTCATTTAGAGCCTTGTCTTTAGAACAAGTGCCTTGATGGAACATGGAGATGGATCACCAAACATATGCTATTTGTTGTACAACTTCTTTACTTCAATTAATGAATGTTGTATCTTCTTCCTTAGCATCCCTTGAGTGTCGCTCTTTTGATTCTATTATTGAAAGTCTATCTTGTAGGCCTATGACATCTATGAGTCTACAAGACAAGTCCAAGAGTGATCACCCGTCATTCAAGTGGGAAAGTAATTAGACCAACACGCAAGACAAATCTTTGCCGATGAATCAACATGAGGCATGCATCCACCATCACGGAGTTTAGTAAGTTTTTAGCAAGGTAGTAAGGTTAGCTAGTCATGGTTTTCTCCATCTTCAAATCTTTTACAAGTTTTCTTTTCTTTTTAGTGTTAATCCAAAAGCCAATCTTGTTTTGATTTATTTTCATTTTCCATCATGAACATATCCACCGATTCTTTCATTTTCTTTTTCCATGCTTTATTCATTCTTTAAGACAAAGAAGAATCTTCGTTTTCTTTCTTCACTACGAACCGTAACGCTTCCATCGCAAGCTCTCCCTGAGAATCTACTCGGTATAGCCCATGCTATAACGGAGATTGGAAAGGATACATTAATCATTTGAAATACATTTGTGGAGTGATCAAGCACCTAAGGTTGACTCTAAACCTTCCTTCTTTTACATAATATCTGTGCAAATACTTCACACTATCTCTTTTCCTCAATCAAATTTTTGGCAATCCCAGCACTCACAATCCCAAGCTTCTAATAAAAACTGATAGACGTTGGCCCTAGGGACATCCGGACTCACTTAGGAGATTATCCTAAGGGGAAAAAAGTGTTGGAAATTGACTTTTGCAAAATCAGTGTCTAGGAAAGGGATTGAGGGTCGAAAGCTCGAAGGTTGCTGGTTACTTAATTAAGGAACGTCTTTGATGGAAAACCTCCCACCAACCTTGCCCTTTCCTGGCTGATTAGCTTGTGGTCAAAGTCTACACTAAACCTCCTGTGGATGGTCTAATCAGTTAGGAGTCGTCTAGGTCCAGGAATCCTAGATAGCTTGGATTGATTTTTTCTTTTATTGTTTGTTATTTTATTTTCTTTTTCGCTGGTGTGATCGGTGCACGTTGTTTGTGACTGTATATGCAAGAGTGGTTCTGTGATCCTAATTCTGCAAGACTTGTTAGACTTTCTGCACTTACACAACCACTTGACACAATGGAAAACAACGTTTCACTTCAAGATCGATTCTATCCGATTCGCACCTCCCTTCCATCATGCATTCTTCTCCCCGAACCAAATGGAAATCACTTTGAGCTGAAATCGTAATTCATTAATACACTTTCCCGATTTCATGGTCTAGAGTCTAAGGATGCATACCTCTTTATTCGTGAGTTTGAAGAGGTATGCCAAATGATGAGAATTTCCTAACTGACCGAGGATGCTGTTAGGTTAAGGTTCATACCGTTTGCACTTAAGGATTTAGCTAAGAAGTGGCTTTACAATCTTCCCGTCAGTTCCATATCTTCTTGGGATGATTTTGTTAAGGTCTTTCTTAAGAAATTCTATCATATCCACAAAACAGCCCTCATGCGAAAGAATATCATGCAATTCAAGCTGGAACTAAATGAACCTTTCTGGAAGTATCTTGAGCGTTTCAAAGACCTTCTAGCCCTGTGTCCTCATCACGGCATAGAGAAATGGCGTTTATGCCAGATTATCTATGACGGTCTAGATTACCAAACGAAAACCCTCCTTGAATCCATGTGTCAAGGGGAATTTTTGAAGAAAGATGAACATCAGGGGTGGGATCTCTTTGAAACCTTAGCTGAGAAAACCATTCAGTGGGAGTCATACGCTGAAAACCACTCCCACCACTTCCAGAACTGGTATGCACTCCATAGAATCCTCTATAGCCGTAGAAGCCAAGATCACACAATTAACGAAGAGGATAAAACTGCTTGAGTCTAGGGGAAATTCTGTAGTAAATCAGGTCAACCCATTGCCTGTGATTAAACCGGGTTGCACCTACTGTCATGACCTTAACCATGTCTTTGAGGAGTGTCCTTTGTATCAGCCCCAATCATATCAGGAGAACTTGAATGCAGCATTTACCAGACCCCCATACTCCAACACTTACAATTCAGGATGGCAGAACCATCCAAATTTTCGTGGAGTCAGTCTGGTCCTGAGCATCATAAACCACCACTTCCATATCCATATAATGCTCAGTCTCACACATCCAGTTTCAATCATAATTCACTGTATGTTCATCCATCTCAAAGTCCACCACATTCACAACCATATCAGAACCCACCACACTACCAATCACAATTCCAGCCTCCGTATTATCAACATCCACCCCAGAATAATTTAGAAATATCAGAGTTAAGGAAAATGTTAGAAACCTTTACAAAGAACTATCATCAGGATATGAATCAGGTTAAGGTCCAAATCAGGCAATTGGATGAGAGACAAAATGGAATGCTCCCAAGCCAGCCATTGCCAAATCCCAAACATCACTTCCCTTTGAATGAAGTGGAAGATTCAGGACCCAGTCAATGTTATGCTATTCATACCCTGAGATCTGGAAAACAAGTAGACAATAAGGTTTCTAGTCAATCATCCCATCCAGTACCAAAACCAACACCTCCTGTCCTAATGCAACCAACTTCTGACAAACCATCCTCTAGTTCAGAGCCATCCACTTCAAAAGCCAAGGGTAAAGAAAAGGTAGATGAGCAACCTTATAAGCCTAGTATACCATTTCCAAATAGGCTTATAAATAACAAGACAAATGCTCATATGGAGAACATAAGAGAAATATTTAATAAGGTCCAAATCAATGTCCCTCTTCTTGATGCCATACAACAAGTGCCATCATATGCCAAATTCTTGAAGGAAATGTGCACCAAGAAGAGGAAAACACAAGTCCCTAAGAAAGTATTCCTAGCATCAACCATCAGCGAGTTGCTCACTGGTCCAACTCCTGTAAAATACAAAGACCCAGGGAGCCCCACCATTTCATGCATCATAGGACAGACTACCATCAATAGGGCACTGCTTGATTTAGGGGCCAGCATCAATCTCCTACCTTTTTCTGTGTACCAACAATTAGGGTTAGGCGATCTTCTCCCTACCCAAATGACCATACAATTGGCTGATCGCTCTGTCACTAGACCCAAGGGGGAAATTCACGATGTCCTTGTCAAAGTTGGGGAATTCATTTATCCTGTTGACTTTGTAGTCCTTGAAACCAAACCTGTGTCAAATTCCAATCAAAGGGCTCAAATTCCTGTCATTTTGGGACGACCATTCCTGGCTACTGCAAATGCCATCATTAATTGCCGGAATGGATCAATGAGGATAACCTTTGGTAACATGACTCATGAACACAATGTCTTCCACACACAACCTCGTAAAACAAAAGATCAAACATTTGAGGTTAGTTTCATTAGTAACAATTGTGAGGAAGAAGGTGAAGATCCAAAAGATGAGTCACAATCTTGTGATTCGCTTATCCGAGTACCCTTTCAAAAGGGGAAAGTTGATTTGGATATTTTAACTTTCAATGAGCCAACTCTGACTGTATTCGAACCTTCGATTGATATATCCTTTGAAGACCTGTTTGCTGATGAGATCATGTGTCTAGATGAGTCAACTCGGGGTCAGCTAACTTATTGAACACTTCCGGATGTTGACCTTAGTTTTGAAGAATTGTATGGAGAGGAGCTGAAATTCCTTAACATTGGAAGTGATGAGATTCAGAGTGAGAGTGGTGATAAGGAATTTTTTAGTGAACAATGTGGTGGAATGAGGGTGAATGATAATAATAAACAATTGAATCTGGAAAAACCTAGGGCTAAAATAATTCAAACCGTTTCCCAACTGAGCTCACGAAAGCAGACGCACTGGAACGATGGGAAACGGGCCAGAGGAAAACGACCAAAAGCCTAGGTAATGGTTACACTTGTATATACTCTTTGTAAATAATTTTTTGCACTTTCTTGTAAATAAAAGTTTCTTACCTCTTACCTATTTCATGCATACATATATCATGATGCATTGAGGACAATGCATGAAATAAGTGTGGGGGAGGGTTTACTAACATAGAGTTTTTAGATTTTCTTTCTTTTACACTTCTTTTAGAAATAAAAAAAAATAATAATAAAAAAAAACTTTTTGAATAAGAGACAAATGTTTTCATCTATTTTTAAGAAAATTAAGATGATCTTAGAAATTAAGAAAGCCTTAATTATGACATCTAAAACCTAGTTGAAATAATGGATCTTGTTTAAAATTATAGGCTAAGTAAGAAAAATTGAGGAGATATTTTTATCTTGAATTTTTTGCCTTAGATAGTATGCACTTCACACTTACACATTTTTGGGATGGAAACAAAGACCAAAAAGGCCATAAAAATAGAAAAAAAAGAAAAAATATATATAATAAAACATAAGTGTGGGGAGGGTTTACTAACATAGAGTTTTTAGATTTTCTTTCTTTTACACTTCTTTTAGAAATAAAAAAAAAATAATAATAAAAAAAACTTTTTGAATAAGAGACAAATGTTTTCATCTATTTTTAAGAAAATTAAGATGATCTTAGAAATTAAGAAAGCCTTAATTATGACATCTAAAACCTAGTTGAAATAATGGATCTTGTTTAAAATTATAGGCTAAGTAAGAAAAATTGAGGAGATATTTTTATCTTGAATTTTTTGCCTTAGATAGTATGCACTTCACACTTACACATTTTTGGGATGGAAACAAAGACCAAAAAGGCCATAAAAATAGAAAAAAAGAAAAAATATATATAATAAAACATCAACCTAGTTGAAATAATGGATCTTGTTTAAAATTATAGGCTAAGTAAGAAAAATTGAGGAGATATTTTTATCTTGAATTTTTTGCCTTAGATAGTATGCACTTCACACTTACACATTTTGGGATGGAAACAAAGACCAAAAAGGCCATAAAAATAGAAAAAAAAAAAGAAAAAAATATATATAATAAAACATCATGCCTCAAGAAGCATGATTATTCACGCCTAACGGTGGTAAAGGAAATAAATAATCCCCTTTAGTTTTGTGGCCTTTTTCACTCGAGTCCTTAAACCCGAGGGATGTTTTCTCATCTGGTGCCCTAAGACCGACTGGTTTGGGAGTCATCGGTTATAGGCTCGTTACATGGGTGAACTAGAAAGCCTAAACTAAGGGAAGAAAAAAGTGAAAAAGAAAAAAAAAGTATGTATATATAAATGGCTTGATGGTTAGAGTTGAAATCCCAGAAATCTTCACTATCACAATGTGCTTACTATCTAGGTTTTATGAAAGATAAAGTATTCAATCCAATTTTGAATTCTTACCTTAATTGAAAACAAGATCCTGCATGGAGACTAAGTTTAAGAAAAAATAATTATAGGTGGACTTATGACCTAAGATCACTTATATTTTTGCAAAAATAGTTTGAAAACATGTCTCACTTTCAAAATGAATTTTCAAAACACTAACATTTGTTTTCTTTCTTTATGGATTTTGTGGGTGTGATAGGTAGTGAAAAATGCATAATTGTCATCATATATACCATCGCATTTGCACATTTATTCATATTATAATGCACATTTATTAATATTTCTTTATTTAATATGTGCAGGCCTCAAATTATCAATTTAATAAAGAATAAAGTTTAAAGAGCCCAAAAGCCCAGATCCAAGCCCATGTTTGAAGCCCAGGTGAAAAAGCGCAAATACAAAGAATCAAAACGCAAATACAAGGGCTAAAAGTTGCAAATATCAGAGATTAGGGAAGGATAGACTTCTATCCAACCCTAAACACCTGCAGGATGAAGATAAAAGGCCAAGATAGAGAGGAATTTCGTGGAGAAAGGATTTGAAGAAATCTGGATTAAGGGTAACTTGATTACCAAGTTATCTCGAAAATCCAGATTAAAAGGCCAGGATCACACTTCTAGAAGCAAGCGCCCACATGGACGGACCAGGAGAGGCCACGCGCCAAAGCGCGTGGCCAACAGAGCCAGGAGTGCCGCGGAGGCGCGGCAAAAGCCGTGGGAACGCGGCAGTTTAGATAGGGATGGATACCAAGTTTTGTGGTGATGTTTATCTGGGACTCCTCTACATTCTGCACTATAAATATCAGAGCATTCGCAACAGGGAGGGGCATGCAGAGACAAATTAGGGTTTTCTTTAGCTATTTTTAAATTTCTGCGAAAGTTGTAATTTTTATTCATGCTCGTTGTGGAGAAGGAGACGATTGTGTAACCTACAGTTCATCGAAATAAAAGGTCACTCTTTTGTTCTCTGTTTAATTTCTGCACTTTATTTTATTTCTTTTGTCATCTCTCTCGTGTTTTAATCTTCGATCTCTTCTTGTTTTCGTTTTTCTTTCTTTTGCAATCTTTCTCATAAAAATAAAAAAAAAATAAATATTGAAAAGATAAAAATAATTATGAAGAACTAATCCTCCTAGTGGTTTGCTGAGATTCTTGAAGCAACCCTAGAAGCAATTAAAACTTGATCCGATTAATGAACATCACTAGAAACCCTAGGTTTAAAAGGCAACTAATTCTAGAAGATTAAAAAATACTTAAAATTCTTAATCTAGGCTACATGATAAAAAGACTTTTCATGACTTCAACTTAAGAACTAGGACAGCATAAGTTGGGATTCGTCTTCTATTAGGCTGTACCTAGATGTTAGGAGGAACCATAGTTAGGTTTTTGAGTAATGTAACTTAGTTAGAATCGTGTATTAATTTCTCTTGCTTGATATAATTGCAATAACCTAGGGTGAGTCATATCAATCTTAAGATGAAGATCAAGCTCTTTAATTTGCAATAGGGTTGTGGTAGAAGATCAGCAAAACCACGTTTTTAATCTCATATTTTCATCACAAATCTAATCTTTTTCTTCTTACTTGAAGCATACAAGGGAATCGGCCGAAAAGCTTGCATCGCATCCTTCCCTGAGGATCACGACCCGCTCAAGCCCTTGCTACAGCGGATTCGCATTGAGACTAAGCATATCTGAACTTTATTTTTACTCTCAATCAAAATTTGGCGCCGTTGCCGGGGAAGGAACGGCACGATTTCCTCGTTCTAATCATTCTTTCTTTTCTGTTGCAGGTACAGAGAACAGGAAGCAAAAACAGAGAAGCAGAAAGCACATATAGCTATCCAGTGCCTCTGCCCTCGAAGGCAGAGCACTTGGACCTACAACTTTGCCGCGTTTCCACGGCAAAAGCCGCGGGTCCGCGGCAGTTGTAGTTGACTACTAATTCATTTTTCTGCAGTTTGCTCTGCAGTGCAAAAAAATATTTTCTGCTGTGTTATTTCATCTCTGTGATCACTCTGCAACTGTTAATAATTAACATTAACCTATTTGTTGAAAAAAAAAATAAAAAAATATTTTTAGACTCTTGCATTTTAGGGCACGTGTCTATTTTAATTCTTTTATTCTGTTGAAGAGTGCTGGCGACAAGGTACGTTTGCATAGCATATAGATTAGGAAGCATTCTTGTTTGTTTACCGCTTTCTTGAGTGATTACTTTTCTACCGCTTTACACGTACACTAATTCATTTTAAGGGCATAACCCATAACAAAGATAAGGTGGGGATTTCATCACCCTTCCTTGGCCCACAAATCATATCTGTCACACTCACAACCCTAACCTTAAGTAAAATTTGACTAGACGTTGGCCCTAGGTTAACTCGGACTCAATAGGAGATTGACCGAAGGAGGAAAATTGTTCGAAATTAACTCTTGTCAAATCGGTGTCTAGGCAGGGGATTGAGGGCCGAAAGCTCGAAGAACGGTGGTTATTTAATTAAGGAACGTCTCTGACGGAAAACCTCCCACCGGTCTTGCCACCTACCTGGCCAATTAGCTTGTGGTTAACGTCGACAGTAGACCTCCTAAGGACAGTCTAAAGTTAGGAGTCGTCTAGGTCAAGGCTTACCCTAGATTAGGATTTTTGATTGTTTTTCTTTGATTGGGTGAACTTGGTTGCTAATTGTGCATGTCCACTTGGTCGAGAGACCAACTTACATCCAGGCTGACTAGGACTAGTTCACCACCCGAGCAAAAGCCCGACTCTCTCATGGCTCAACCGCCATCTCTCCAAGATAGGTTCTATCCCCTTAGAACCTCTATTCCTTCTTGCATCAAGCTGAGTAATGAAGGTGTTGACCCATTTGAGCTTAAGCCACAATATATCAGCACCCTTCCTAAGTTTCATGGACTTGAATCAGAGGATGCATACTTCTTCATAAGGGAATTTGAGGAAGTATGTTTAATGATAAATATGCCTAAGTTGGGAAAAGATGCCATTAAGCTTAGGTTTGTCCCTTTGCGTTGAAAGATTTAGCAAAGAAATGGCTCTACAGTCTAGAGGTTGGTTCTATAGACACTTGGGACAGTTTCGTCAAGGCCTTCTTGAAGAAATTTTATCCCGTTCACAAGACTGCACTGATTAGGAAGAATATCCTACAGTTTAAGCAAACAGCCAATGAGCCTTTTTGGAAATACTTCGAGCGGTTTAAGGACCTCCTTGCCCAATGTCCCCATCATGGGGTAGAGAAATGGCGACTTTGCCAAGTCATATATGATGGATTAGATTATTCTACTAAGACATTGTTAGAATCCATGTGTCAAGGAGGATTTCTGGAGAAGAATGAAAATGAAGGATGGTCATTGTTTGAGGACTTAGCTGAAAAAGCCATCCAGTGGGACCCTACTCCTGAGAAATCTAGGACTAATGACCCCACTTCTTCAAAAGGAGGTATTCATTCCATTGAGGCCAACATAGCACAAGATGCTAAGTTAGCTGCTGTTATGCGTAGACTAGAGGCTCTTGAAACTAAGGAGCCAGTCTCTGTGAACCAAGTCAGCCCAACATCTTTGGCGGGCTGTACTTATTATCAAGATAGGAACCATGTGTTCGAGGAATGTCCTGTCTTCATCGCGCACCAAAGTCTGCCCGAACATACGAGTGCAGCCTTCACAAGGCCTGCCAACAATCCTTATTCACCCACCTACAATCCTGGTTGGAGAAACCATCCCAATTTTTCATGGGGCCCAAGTAACAATGAGCAGATTAGGCCCAAATTCTCCAACAATTTCCAAAATCCGCCCTATCAGCAAGGTTTTCCCAGTCAAAGTCAGCCACCTTCTTTCCAATATTCACAAATGGAAACAAGAATGTCCAACATGGAAAAGAAGGTGGATACCCTAGTCAAAAGCCAAGACACGCTGGCTCAAGTCCTAAGTAGGATAGAGATCCAATTAAGCCAGCAAGAGAGACAAAGGGGTACCCTACCGAGTCAACCATTGCCAAATCCTAGGAATCCTAGGCCAGCCAATGAGGTTCAAGACCCAAATCAGTGTCATATGGTTCATACACTCAGATCGGGGAAACAAGTGGATAATCAAGTATCAATGCCATCGGATCCATCCATTCCATCTAGCTCAACTTCCATTCCATCTAGCTCCACTCCTGCTCCATCCAGCCCCAATGAAACTGAAGCTGAAAAGTCAGCAGGTCAGTTGCACCAGCCTATAGCTCCATTCCCAAATAGGCTTAGAAGCAACAACAATGCACATATGGAGAAACTATTAGAAGTGTTCAATCAAGTGAGGCTCAACATTCCACTTCTTGATGCAATCCAACATGTCCCTAGCTATACCAAATTCCTTAAGGACATGTGCACCAAGAAAAGAAAGACTAATGTGCCTAAGAAGGTTTTTCTAGCCACTAACATTAGTGAGCTATTGTCCAACCAGATCCCTATCAAGTATAAGGACCCAGGTTGCCCCACCATCTCTTGCACCATAGGTCGAACCGAAATCAATCGAGCACTCCTCGATTTAGGAGCTAGCATCAATTTGCTCCCTTTCTCCGTGTATCAACAACTTGGATTAGGTGAACTCAACCCGACCCAAGTTACTATTCAGTTGGCTGACCGCTCTATCAAAGTTCCTAAGGGAGAGATCAATGACGTTCTCATACGGGTTGGAGAATTCATTTACCCGGTAGATTTCATTGTCTTAGAGACACAACCTGTGTCTAATCCTAGGTCCCAAACTCCCGTTATCTTAGGAAGACCGTTCCTAGCAACCGCTAATGCAATCATAAATTGTAGAAACGGTTCCATGAGACTGACTTTTGGGGATATGACCAAGGAAGTCAATGTTTTCAACCTAGGTAAACATCCTACGATGTGACCGACCAACCCTTTGAGGTTAACTCCATTGAGAACATGACGAGTGAGCATAATGATGAGATCATATTTGAGTCAGAGGAAGAGGAAGAGTTAGAAACAAATGATATCAGTCTTGATGAGATCGAATGGGAATCAAATCTGAGTTCTATAGAGATGGGAGATTCTAGCATCACACCGCCACCCATTGAGCCACCTCCTTCTTTGGAGTCGAAAGCCTTGCCCAAACATCTTAAGTACGCCTACCTAGGTGAACAAGAGACGTTACCGGTCATAGTTGCATCTAATTTGACCAATAGGCAAGAAGAGGACCTGCTGGCAACCCTTAGGAGACATAGGGAAGCCATTGGCTGGACTATGGCAGATATTAAGGGACTGAGCCCTACGATAGTCCAGCATCGTATCCATCTAGAGGAAGGGGTTAGACCAAAGAGGGATCCACAGCGTAGACTAAACCCACTTATGCAGGAGGCTGTACAAGCCGAGATAGTAAAACTGTTAGATAATGGGATCATTTATCCCATTTCCGATAGCGAATGGGTTAGCCCAATGCACGTGGTCCCTAAGAAGTCTAGCTTTACGGTGGTAGAGAACGACAAACATGAGTTAGTGCAAACACGATTGCCTACCAAGGTGAGAGTATGCATAGACTACCGTAAGTTGAATGCAGCCACTAGGAAAGATCATTTTCCCCTCCCTTTCATCGATCAAATGTTGGAAAGATTAGCAGGTCATGAGTATTACTGCTTTTTGGATGGGTATTCAGGGTATAACCAAATCCCTATAGCCCGGAGGATCAAGAGAAAACAACGTTCACGTGTCCATTTGGGACATTTGCTTACCGTCGAATGCCTTTCGGCCTATGCAATGCCCCCGCCACATTCCAACGTTGTATGTTAAGCCTGTTTTCTGATATGGTCGAGCGTTTCCTAGAGATTTTCATGGACGACTTCTCAGTCTATGGAAATTCATTTGACCAGTGTCTCCATCATTTGGAGCTAGTGCTGAGTAGGTGCACCGAGAAGAACTTGACCCTCAATTGGGAAAAGTGTCACTTCATGGTGCAACAAGGGATTGTCCTAGGTCATGAGATATCTAGGGAAGGGATTAAGGTAGACAAGGCCAAAGTGGAAATCATTGCGAAACTTCCACTTCCTCGATGCGTGAAGGAAATTCGATCCTTTTTAGGACACGCCGGATTTTATCGTAGGTTCATTAAGGACTTTAGCAAGATTGCTAGACCCCTTACAAACCTTCTAGTTAAGGACGTGTCCTTCATTTTTGATGATAGGTGCCATAGTGCTTGGGAGAAATTGAAAGTGGAACTTATATCTGCTCCTATCATCTCGCCTCCGGACTGGTCCAAGCCCTTTGAGATCATGTGTGACGCTTCTGATTTTGCGATAGGTGCTGTCTTAGGACAGCGTAAGGACAATAAGCAGCACGTGATCTACTATTCGAGTAGGACGCTTAATGAGGCCCAAGTGAACTATACTACCACCGAGAAGGAATTCTTGGCAGTAGTGTTCGCTTTGGAGAAATTCCGTCCATACCTACTTGGGACTAAGACCACGATCTTCACTGACCATTCTGCTCTGCGATACCTTATGCTTAAGAAAGATGCGAAGGCCCGACTCATTCGTTGGATCCTTCTACTTCAAGAATTTGATCTCGAAATTCGAGATAAAAAAGGTGTCGAAAATGTCGTAGCTGACCATCTCTCTCGTGTGCCCAACGCACCTACTGTCGAGCTGCCCATCAATGACAATTTTCCCGATGAGCAACTTCTAGCCATCTCTAAGGAACCTTGGTTTGCTGACATAGTAAATTACTTAGTCACAAACCAAACACCACCTAGTTGGTCTAAACAGGATAGGTACCGATTCTTGTCTCAAGTTCAGTATTACATGTGGGAAGATCCTTATCTTTTCAAATACTGTAGCGACCAAATCATTAGGAGATGTGTCCCCGATGAGGAGACTAGAAGTGTCCTAGATTTTTGTCATGAGTTCGCTTGCGGTGGACATTTTGGTCCCCGCAAAACTGCCGAGAAAATTCTGCAAAGTGGCTTTTATTGGCCAACTGTGTTTAGAGATGCATTTGAGTATTGTAAGACTTGCACAAGATGTCAAATGATAGGAAGAATTTCCAAACGGAATATGATGCCCCTAAATCCCATTCTAGAGATAGAACTTTTCGATGTATGGGGCATCGATTTTATGGGACCTTTCCCTAATTCGTTTGGGCACTTATACATCTTGTTGGCCGTAGACTATGTGTCGAAATGGGTAGAAGCTATACCTTGTAAGACAAATGACAACAAAGTTGTTGTCAAATTCTTGAAGGAGAATATCATCTCACGCTTCGGAATCCCTAGAGCTATCATTAGTGACAATGGCACACATTTTTGCAATAGAACTTTTGAAGCTCTTATGCGAAGATATGCCATTACTCATAAGTTGTCTACGCCCTACCATCCTCAAACTAGCGGACAGGTAGAAGTTTCCAATAGACAAGTCAAGCTCATTTTGGAGAAGACCGTGAGTCAGAATAGGAAGGACTGGTCCATCAAACTGGTGGATGCCCTATGGGCATATAGGACTGCCTACAAGACGATTCTAGGAATGTCTCCCTATAGACTAGTCTTTGGAAAGGCTTGCCACCTTCCTGTCGAGCTAGAGCACCGGGCCCTATGGGCAATTAAGCAGCTAAATTTCGATTTAGATAGAGCCGGTGAGTTTCGGAAATTACAAATTTCTGAACTAGAGGAGTTGAGGAATGATGCATACGATAATGCAAAGATTGCGAAGGATAGAGCTAAGGTTTTTCATGATAAATCCATCACGAGAAAAACTTTTGTCCAAGGACAAAAAGTTTTACTCTATAACTCTAGACTTCATCTTTTTCCCGGCAAATTGAAGTCAAGATGGACTGGGCCATTCATTGTTAAGACGGTGTTTCCACACGGAGCCATAGAGATCTACGACCCCAAAAATGGCAATGCATTCAAGGTAAATGGTCAACGTCTTAAAATCTTTTTGGAGTCTGTGCCGGAAGCTAATGCGGCGATGGGTCTTTTTGACCCACTGTATCGGTGATTATATCTTTCTGCCAGTTCATGCATACATACATTTCATTCATACATTAGGGACAATGCATGAAACAAGTGTGGGGGAAGGGTATGTAATATATAAAAAAAAAAAAAAAAAAAATTATAAAAAGGACAATATTTTGACTTATTTTTTGAAAGAAATCTAAGTTAGTTTTAAGGATTAGGAAAATCATGATTAGGATTTCTAAAAACTTGGTCAAAATAAATAAATTGTTTAATTTTTAGGTATAGGAGAGAAATTGAATAAATAATTAGTCTTGATTTTTACCTTAATGAAATGTGCATACCAAATGCATATCTAGGATTCTAAGACAAAGACCTTGTGCCTCATATATAATAAAAAAAAAAAAAAGAAAAAAAAAAAAGAAGAAAAAAATCACCAATTAAGCTGATATATGTGCCTCAAG
This sequence comes from Agave tequilana, assembly GCA_038442645.1. NCBI lineage: Eukaryota > Viridiplantae > Streptophyta > Magnoliopsida > Asparagales > Asparagaceae > Agave > Agave tequilana. The sequence goes on along the minus strand of JAVJIF010031028.1, from coordinate 137,464 downwards.
AAGCATAAGTATTCATGCCTAAAGGTGAGTAAATAAAATAAAGTCCTTAGTTTTGGGGCCTAGTTCACTCGATTTGAGTCCGCGGGGTGTTTTCTCACCTGGTGCCCTAAAGCCAACCGGTTTGGGAGCCACCGACTTTAAGTTCGTTACATGGGTGGATTAGAAAGCCTAAGAAAACTAAGAAATATAATATATGTATTAACACATCTAATAATCAATTAGTTAGGTATGAGGGCCTCAAGAAGCCTTGATACTTATACGAAAGAAAATTAGATGAGTTATACATGCCAAAAAAAAAAAATATATATATATATATATATTAACACATCTAATAGTCAATTAGTTAGGTATGAGGGCCTCAAGAAGCCTTGATACTTACACGAAAGAAAATTAGATGATGTTATAAAAATAATAATGAGGCATGAGAGTCCAAGTTAAGGAATTCCTAGATTCACAAGGGTGCGTATGACTTTTGGTAACGAAAAAGACTATATTAGAAATTCAATTTTAATCCTTACCTAAAATGAATAACAATTAACTTTATAAAGACCAGGTTTGAAGAATGAATAAAAATGATAATCCTAAAACTTATAAACTACTTAGTCTCTTCAAATATAATTCAAATATTTTCCTTTTTATGGATTTTGTGGGTGTAATCCGCTGAAAACCCTCACGAGACAACACTCGTCCTCTAGGGTAACCTAGGGGTTTAACGGCTTGTTGCACATGCTAAGTGCAACCGTGATTCCTACGAAAGTGAGTTAGCTAGGTTAGATTTTTCTCTTTCTTTTTGATTTTTACTCGAGGACGAGCAAAAAGATAAGTGTGGGGGTGTGATAGGTAGTGAAAAATGCATAATTGTCATCATATATACCATCGCATTTGCACATTTATTCATATTATAATGCACATTTATTAATATTTCTTTATTTAATATGTGCAGGCCTCAAATTATCAATTTAATAAAGAATAAAGTTTAAAGAGCCCAAAAGCCCAGATCCAAGCCCATGTTTGAAGCCCAGGTGAAAAAGCGCAAATACAAAGAATCAAAACGCAAATACAAGGGCTAAAAGTTGCAAATATCAGAGATTAGGGAAGGATAGACTTCTATCCAACCCTAAACACCTGCAGGATGAAGATAAAAGGCCAAGATAGAGAGGAATTTCGTGGAGAAAGGATTTGAAGAAATCTGGATTAAGGGTAACTTGATTACCAAGTTATCTCGAAAATCCAGATTAAAAGGCCAGGATCACACTTCTAGAAGTAAGCGCCCACATGGACGGACCAGGAGAGGCCACGCGCCAAAGCGCGTGGCCAACAGAGCCAGGAGTGCCGCGGAGGCGCGGCAAAAGCCGTGGGAACGCGGCAGTTTAGATAGGGATGGATACCAGGTTTCGTGGTGATGTTTATCTGGGACTCCTCTACATTCTGCACTATAAATATCAGAGCATTCGCAATAGGGAGGGGCATGCAGAGACAAATTAGGGTTTTCTTTAGCTATTTTTAAATTTCTGCGAAAGTTGTAATTTTTATTCATGCTCGTTGTGGAGAAGGAGACGATTGTGTAACCTGCAGTTCATCGAAATAAAAGGTCACTCTTTTTTTCTCTGTTTAATTTCTGCACTTTATTTTATTTCTTTTGTCATCTCTCTCGTGTTTTAATCTTCGATCTCTTCTTGTTTTCGTTTTTCTTTCTTTTGCAATCTTTCTCATAAAAATAAAAAAAAAATAAATATTGAAAAGATAAAAATAATTATGAAGAACTAATCCTCCTAGTGGTTTGCTGAGATTCTTGAAGCAACCCTAGAAGCAATTAAAACTTGATCCGATTAATGAACATCACTAGAAACCCTAGGTTTAAAAGGCAACTAATTCTAGAAGATTAAAAAATACTTAAAATTCTTAATCTAGGCTACATGATAAAAAGACTTTTCATGACTTCAACTTAAGAACTAGGACAGCATAAGTTGGGATTCGTCTTCTATTAGGCTGTACCTAGATGTTAGGAGGAACCATAGTTAGGTTTTTGAGTAATGTAACTTAGTTAGAATCGTGTATTAATTTCTCTTGCTTGATATAATTGCAATAACCTAGGGTGAGTCATATCAATCTTAAGATGAAGATCAAGCTCTTTAATTTGCAATAGGGTTGTGGTAGAAGATCAGCAAAACCACGTTTTTAATCTCATATTTTCATCACAAATCTAATCTTTTTCTTCTTACTTGAAGCATACAAGGGAATCGGCCGAAAAGCTTGCATCGCATCCTTCCCTGAGGATCACGACCCGCTCAAGCCCTTGCTACAGCGGATTCGCATTGAGACTAAGCATATCTGAACTTTATTTTTACTCTCAATCAGGGTGCAATCCGCTGAAAACCCTCAGGAGACAACACTCCTCCTCTAGGGTAACCTAGAGGTTTAACGGCTTGTTGCACGTGCTCAGTGCAATCGTGTCACCTACGAAAGTGGTGTAATAAAATTGGTAGTATAGTTTTCTTTCTTTGTTTTGCTCGGGACGAGCAAAAGAATAAGTGTTGGGGTGTGATTGTTATCTAATTTTGCATATTTTACCACATCATTCCCATGCATATTGACAATAAAAATGTGATTTTTAATCATCTTCTCTCTATTTTTGCAGGTCCACATTCGAATAGAGAAAAGGCCCAAAATTCCTTTAATTAGCAATAATTAAAGGGAATTAATTTCAAGCCCAAAAGAGAGCCCAAGTTTGAGCCCAGGATCTGGAGAATTCTACGTGCCAGCTCACTCTTCCAGAAGGTCCACGTGGCTAACAAACTTGTAACAAATTCTCAACAGAAATCTGGGATCCAACGGACCAAGCTTTGCCGCGTTTTCCAAATCTATGCCGCAGATCTGCGGCAGATCTGGGGCTGTTAAGCCCCAGATTCCTGCCACCTGTCCGGGTTCTGGAGACTTCTCTCTGAGGCCTATAAATAAAGGACCAGGGCCTTCGCAAAAAGACAGAGGAGGAGAGAGGAGAGATTAGAGGATAAAGCTTTGTAATTTTGTATTTTTCTCTAGGATTTTAGTGCTTTAGATCTTCTTCTTCCTCCCTAGAAATTCTGCAAAAGAGAGTTGTAAGAGAGAGAAAGCTTGTGTAGACCAAGGTGTGACAACTTGTGAAGCAAGGATTCATCCATTCTCTTCTCTCTACTTGAGCATTTTCTAGTATTACTTGCTTTCTTTAATTCTAGCTTTACTTTACTTGCACTTTAATTCATGCTTTGCTTTCTTTTCTTATGGCTAGTAGCTAACTCTTTCTAACATGAACTAGCTAACCACTAACCTTGCTAACTACTAACTCATGGGTGATTGCTATCTTTAATCTTGCAAGTTGTATGGTCTTCTCTTCTTCGATGGGTTACTTTCATTGCTTGGCAAGTTCTTGTTGTAATTCCATATGATTCATGTGTGCCTCATTTAGAGCCTTGTCTTTAGAACAAGTGCCTTGATGGAACATGGAGATGGATCACCAAACATATGCTATTTGTTGTACAACTTCTTTACTTCAATTAATGAATGTTGTATCTTCTTCCTTAGCATCCCTTGAGTGTCGCTCTTTTGATTCTATTATTGAAAGTCTATCTTGTAGGCCTATGACATCTATGAGTCTACAAGACAAGTCCAAGAGTGATCACCCGTCATTCAAGTGGGAAAGTAATTAGACTAACACGCAAGACAAATCTTTGCCGATGAATTAACATGAGGCACGCATTCACCATCACGGAGTTTAGTAAGTTTTTAGCAAGGTAGTAAGGTTAGCTAGTCATGGTTTTCTCCATCTTCAAATCTTTTACAAGTTTTCTTTTCTTTTTAGTGTTAATCCAAAAGCCAATCTTGTTTTGATTTCTTTTCATTTTCCATCATGAACATATCCACCGATTCTTTCATTTTCTTTTTCCATGCTTTATTCATTCTTTTAAGACAAAGAAGAATCTTCGTTTTCTTTCTTCACTACGAACCGTAACGCTTCCATCGCAAGCTCTCCCTGAGAATCGACTCGGTATAGCCCATGCTATAACGGAGATTGGAAAGGATACATTAATCATTTGAAATACATTTGTGGAGTGATCAAGCACCTAAGGTTGACTCTAAACCTTCCTTCTTTTACATAATATCTGTGCAAATACTTCACACTATCTCTTTTCCTCAATCAGTTAGCCTGGAAGTACCAGGTACAGAAGCTAAGGCTTGTACAGCCTTTCGGTTCCTTGGGGGGCAGACGAAAAAGCGCTTCCGTCCCTCCGGCCACACTATAATACCAAGCCTGAGCACCTTCAAACAAGTTCCCACTGAAGGCGAGTCGAGCATTGGGGTTACCGACATACAATTGATCATAGCCGAACTGTCGGGCGAAGCGATTCGGCATGTACGGCTCGATCGTGCACGAATTCTCTTGTCGGAAAAGCACATACCCAGGCAGAATATTGACCAACCACCAGAAAACTCCCGATGACAGCCTCGTGAAGTCATCTGGGCCCACGAAGTCAGCAAGTTTATCCCCGAAAGATGCACCAGCAATCTCGGGAAAGCAGCGATTGAGCTGGTAGTTCGAAGCAGTTAGAATGCACCTTCGAATGAAATACATATAAGTATTACACCAGCTTGAACCCTCCAACCGTTGTACGAAAGGGGTAAACCCCTCACTCCAAGACACCGGCGTCATCAGGAAGGGGCAGTGCATAACGTACCAAGCCATTAGGTACGTGTAGGGAAGTTCAACCCGAGGGTTAGGATGTTTTACCGTCGGCCTCCCCTCTGAGTCAACAATCGGCTCACCCTGGGAGTCGACAACCTTCTCTACCCTGCACAGACTTTGAGTTAAGGCCCGCAACCCGCTTTGAATACTGGCCGCCATGGCGGGAGGAGGGCTATGGGCCTACCATAAGCCAGGAGCACCGTCGGGTACACTACGTCGGCAACAATCACTTCATGTGGCAGTGTCGGCACCACACAGCGCTTCAACCACAACATTAAGAAGCCCGCCAGCAGTGCTCGATTGGAGATAGGGGTCCGGGCTTGATGATGGAAACTTTCGAAAACCGTGTCGGGTTCGAAAGTATCCTCGTTCGACTCCGTGGTGTAGGAGTCTACAGAAGCCTGAATCCTATCGGCAATCTCCTCGTCGGAGCTGGGAGCCAGTCGGGTCACTGGATGGTCTTTCTGATTGACGCCATTAAACAAGTAGCTTGCCCAAGACAGCTGCTTGACTCCCCTCACCCTCCAAGAGGTTATCTGGCCACAAATGTGGAAGTGACACAACACCTCCAAATAAGTCTCGTACACTCGAGGAGACGCTTTCTTCAAAAGGTGAAGCTCCTCAGTGGTCGGGACGTATTCCTCATAGGGAGAGTCCCCCATTACCAGCCCCGAGACTTCATACAACTCGTGCAGGGCAAGACCCATCTCTCCGACCGGAGTGAAGAATGTCCCCATCAGAGGATTGTAACGCTCCAAGACCCCAAAGAAGTTTTGAGAACTTGGTGGAATGCCATACTGCACGGCCCTGACCGCCTGGTACAATTCCACATGCTCCAACAGGCCTCCAAAATCGGCGAGGACAAAGCTCACCATCTTGCCCCACCAATACTTCTCAGTGGAATGGATCCACCCGGGCGAATGGAAGTCGACCGGAAAATCACCCCCCACTTTCATGAATGCATTGAGGAAGGTGGTGCCGAGTTTAGGAGTCTCTCCTACTGGGTGATCGGTCCTCAACAGCCTGGGAAACAGGCCGAAAACCTCCTTATCATGACCAGCATGATATATCTTCTGGAGCCTAAGTTTCCGAGAGTAACCTCAGGGACGGGTCGGGAAAGCTCCCATGTCATTTTTCGAGGGACGGACATGTGCTGGAGATAAGATAGTGGGTACATCCTCTCCATGTTCGGAAGGAAGAATCTTCTATCCCCTATCTGACGGAGCCATTTATAATCTCCGTCATGCAAAGAATAGCCGCCCTCGCTAATATGGTCTCCAAAGAAGAAAGAAGGCTTCTCCATCGGAGCGCGAGCATTCGTTGTGAATGCCACGTCAGTCATAAGCTCCCGAAAGGTTGCCGCGTCAACATTGGCGAGATTCTCCCTTCGCTCCTTCGACTTGTCGGCAGTCACAGGAGCAGTCCTTTGCAGCACGAAGGTTAAATCACGGTCAGCACCACCTACGTGCCCGAAGTGGCGCCTCTTGGACAGTGGGCTGGAAGAGTGTCGCACTGCATAAGAAAATGACACTTGATTAGAAGTCTAAACGAAAATGATTAGGTGTCTATAATTCAGACGCAAAAGAGATACTGGACGCAGAAATTATCAAAATCCGCGTCCAGACCTGAGGATCCGCGTCTAGACCTGAGGACCATGAGGCCAGCAGGAAGTCTACGTTTTTAAAATCCAAGACTTATGAAAAATATCTAAGTACTTGGACTCGGTGCAAGATTCATAAAAACCAGCGTCTGATGTCACAGAACGCAAGAATCAAGTCTGCGTCCGGATCTTTCACAATTAGAAACATTCTAAGTGATGATTCCAGAACGCAAGGCTTACTGGCGCCCTATGTTCAACAAACAAGTACATCCTCAAGCGGATAAAAGCAATAGGGTCATCAAACTCGCGCCTTGTTTGTTAACTCAAAGACCGCGTCTGAGAATCAAGCACGGTTTCGAATCCACGTTAGCGGTTCTCCTTCAAAGAAGGGATTTTTAGGGTTATAAGAACTCTATAAACCCCTCTAATGGCGAAGATCAAGCCTGATGGCGTTATACCTGAGATAGGGGCTTCCTGCATGGAGGAACCACCCCTTTGGGCCTTAGTGACGACCGCCTTCGACGATGAAGCAGTTCGCTGGCCTTGGGTGCCATTGTGAAGCAAGAATCTAATGCTAGACGGAAGAGAAGGGAACAAAGAGAACTTCTTTCTCAAAACCTTAACAGATGCAAGCGAAGACGAAAGAGAGATTGATAATGACTCTCTCAATGACTGTCGCCCTTTATAGGCACGGTGATTCGCAAAGATACGCGGCGCTTGGCTCGACGCCGAATCACCGCCTGACGCGTGGACAGTGCATTTAATGCAGCGTGAAGTTCGCACGCCAAAAAGAAAGTGTCCCGTCGGCTCCACAGGACACGTGGCAATGCACTCATGGCATGGCACGGATTCGCACCCAACAGCCGCGCCCCTTCAATGGACACACCCCTTCAGCTAGGCCATTGTTGCGTCCAACAAGTCGCGTCTTTACTCCAAAAAGATGCGTCTCTCCAAAAGTTCGCATCCTTCCAATCAGCCCAAGAATCGCGTCTGAACAACAGTCGCGTTTTCGTTCCAAAAGATGCAGCCCTATGAAAGTCGTAACTTTAAAGCTGGCGTTCAGTCCTCGCTTCTGCAGAACAGTTTAACAGTACACTGGCACAAGCAGATGACCGTCCACTCTTGGCTTTAAAGTGCACCCACGACAGACTTAAAGCAATCGGGGAGGTTTAGACTGTGCATCTAGGCACTCAACACGATCAACTTTGGTGGCTTCAAAGAGTTCCACAGTACACTCACGAAGACCATACTCCAGACAAGATCAAACCCGGAGCATTGATAGTCTAGTCATAAGGGTGAGCTCAGCTAGAGTCCAAAGTATTTCAAAATCCGTCCCACTTAACTGCGGAATATCGAAAACTTTGGAGGGGGTTCTGTAGGCTGTCTAAAAATCACTAAAAGACAAGCCATTAAAAAGCAGAATTCCAAGTTCTAGACACGAGGCTCGACAGCCGCGTCTCAGCCAACACAGCAGCATCAAGGCGCGAGGGTCGAAACCCGTGTCCCAGCCGCACCAAGGCGCGAGGGTCGAAACCCGCGTCTCAGCAGCATCAAGGCGCGAGGCTCAACAGCCGCGTCTCAGCCACACCAAGGCGCGTAGGTCAAAACCCGCGTCTCAACAGCTCTAAGGCGCGTGGGCTGACACCCGCGTCTCAGTTGTAACCGTCCCAGTTTCGGGGCCAATCACGGCCCACATAACGGGGAAAGTTAGCCCCCATTATAAAGTGTTTTTAGGAGGGACGTACGCCCCTGAAACCCCTATAAATAGACCCGTCGCTATGAAGAAGGGGGATTTTTTGGGACGAATTGAATAGAGGGGATTGACAGTCGAATTTTCGGTCAGAGGACTTCTGGAAGAAAAGAGCACTGAGAGAAAAGAGAGAGTTAAACCCTTCAGAGAACTTGCTGTGTTCAAGTTGCTCTTTGCCTACCTTCTTTTTGAGAGTTTTGGTAGACAGAGCTGAGTTACTCCATCTACCATCTGAAGAGGAGATCCCCGGAAAGCCTGGACGGTCACCCGGTCAACGGAGAACAAGATTCACTCTCCACCGCCACTTGAAGAACCCAGCCTTAAACAAAGGGGGGATTCCAGATTCAACATCCTCCCTCCCTTGTAATCGGAAGACTGATCTATTGTAATTTTCTATCCAATCAAAAGAACTTTACAATCGAATCCTCCTTTTCTGACGCATACAGAGTCCAAATCCATCATTTTCAAAAATCACACTTCATTGTTGAACAAGAATGTTGACAAAAATGACTCAGTAATTATTTTTGAAAATTAAAAATTAGATGGGGATAAAATTTTCAATAAGACCATTCAATCCATCATTCTTTTCTGGGGTCATATTAGCGAGGTCCTTGGTGGATTTCTCAATTATCCACGATATCTTGATTGGGTCGCAATGCTTGGCCGAATCAGACCACCACCAGGCCACCCACTTGAGGTCATCTTCCTTCCCTCTCCATTTATTTTATGTATTTACACATTCACGATACATTGAGGACCATGCATGAGATAAGTGTGGGGGAGGGTTTACTAACATAGTTAGTTTTATATTTTCTTTCTTTTACACTTCTTTTTACTTAAAAAAAATCTTTTATAAAAACTCTTTTCTTTTCTTTTTACAAAACTTTTTGAAACAAGAAAAATAGTTTTGCTTTATTTTTAAGAAAATTAAGATTATCTTAGGAATTAGAAAGACCTAAAATTATGAAATTTTAAACCAAGTCAAAATAATAGATCTTTTCTAAATTATAGGATAAGAAAGTAAGATTGAAAAGATAATTTGATCTTGAATTTTTTGCCTTAGATTTATGCACTCCACACTTACATAATTTTTGGGATTGAAACAAAGACTGAAAATGTGATAAAAAATATATTAAAAAAATTATGATAATAAAAATCAATTATTGAAGTTGGGTAATTATGCCTCAGGAAGCATGATTATTCATACATAAAATGGTGGACAAAAATAAAATAACCCCCTTTAGCTTTGTGGCCTTATTTACTCGAGTCTTTAAGTCCGAGGGATGTTTTCTCATCTGGTGCCCCAAGACCATCTGGTTTGGGAGTCACCGGCTAAAGGCTCACTACCCGGGTAAATAAGAAAGCCTAAGAAAACTAAGGGAAGAAAAAAGAAAAAAATAAATAAATAAATATAATATATATTAAATAAATGGCATGAAAGTTTGAGTCGATATCCCAAAAATCTTCACAGTTCACAAAGTGCATATTTTTCTAAGAGTTTTATGAAAGATCAAAGAGTCAATTCAATTTTAAATTCTTACATTTAATTTATAACAAGATTTTTTGCATTTTGACTTAGTTTAAGAAAGAACAATTTCTGGTTAACCTATGACCTTAAATCACTTATATTTTCGTAAAAATATTTTAACACTTTTCTCTATTTCAAAATGTGTTTTCAAAATACTAATATTTGATTTCTTTCTTTATGGATTTTGTGGGTGTAATCTGCTGAAAACCCTCAGGAGACAAAACTCCTCCTCTAGGGAAAACTAAGAGGTTTAACGGCTTGTTGCACATGCTCAATGCAATCACGACACCTGCGAAAGTGGTGTAATAATTCCTTAGTTTTTTGTTTTACTCGAGACGAGCAAAAGATAAGTGTGGGGGTGTGATTAGTCTCTAATTTTGCATAATTTGTATCATATCTTCACATTAATTTCATATTAAATTCTGTTAATAAAGCTTTGCTTGCTTGATTCTAGGTCCATGGTGTGCAATGAAGAAGAAGATCCTAAATAACCATCTAATTGGTGATTAAAGGCCTACTAAAGATAGCCATTGACCTAGAGAGCTGATTCTGTAAAAATCAGGGGCCGCAAAGACGAAATCGGGCACAGAGCCTGACAAGAGACAGACGGGACCGCGCGCGGATCGAAGAGCCGCGCACGCGGCCCTAGTATGGCCGCGGCCCCGGCCGTGTTCTGGGCAAGGGCTTGTCCCCTGGCTCCCCTCTTCCCCGTTGGCTATAAATACCCCCCTGGGGTTTCAGAGGAAAGATATACAGAGTTTAGGATAGTTTTTCATTCCATTTTATAGTTTAGTTTAGGATAGGTTAGTTCTTCTTCTCCCTCTTTGTATTTTTCATTTTGTAGATCTTATAATAGGGAGAGAGAGTGGTTCATGCTTGGAATGTAAGAGTGCTTGTAATAGAAGGTGACAATCTATGAAAGGTGCTCTCTTTATCTCTCTATGTTTTCTTCTCTCTAATCTCTTTTACATGTGTAGCTAGTCTTTTCTCTCATGGCAACTAACTACTAACCACCAACTTGCTAACTTCTTTTATGATAATCGATATGAATCTAATAGCCTCGTTTTGGCCTTACCCTTGCAAGAGCCATTGATGGCTCATGATGATGGATCTAACACTCTAACTTCCTAACCACTAACAAGCTAACATTACTTTACTTCATGCTTGCTCTTATCGGGTTTTGATGATTTAAGTGTAGCTTGAACTTGTTTTGTTGAGTTGGATTGTGATGAGTTACATATGAGTCATGCTTTGTAAAGCTCTTGAACCAAGGATTAGTGATGGCCAATGATATATGTGAGGCAACTATCACTAAGAGGTTAGAATGTTGGTGGAGTCATTAGCAGTTAGTAGTCATGGGTTTTCTTTTTCTTTCACTTTATTTTAGATATAAACAAAACAACAAAAATCATTCTTTTCTATGTTTCCCACTTCTTTGTTTTCACCGTACACTTCTCTTTCCATTCTTTCTTTTCTTTTCTTTTGATTCTTTAAAACTATGAAGAACTTTTTAACAAACACGTGAATCAATAGGTAAAACTTCTATCGCCTCTCATCCTTGTGAATTCGACTCGTTTTAGCCTCTATGCTATAACAGAAGTATCGAGGAAGCCAAAGCGCACACTTTAAATCTTGATTTTAAAACATACACTTTTTGTGCGTGGTTTTACCCCGATCAGAGTCTTCACTACAACTAACACAATGGCCATGATGGAGTAGGGCTGGTGACTACTTCACGAAGAACTGGCTCAACAACCAGTGTCAGAGATATAGGACTGGTAATTATCCTCAACCCATTGGTTACCAGGGTAGGCAGCGTCAAAAAAATCACCGGCATCTCACCTATCGATGCAGTTGGGAGCGAGATTGGTTCTGTAACCACCGTCTCCTCAGCCTCTTTAACCCTACCAGCAAGCTCAGGCTGATAAGAGGGCAGGTCATGATACAAGACATCCAACTCAGCAACGTCCATTGCGGCTGAAGTACTTACCTCACCCCTGATTCCCTCAGGAAGATCAACTGGTCCCCTTGAAGTCGAAGCACCTAATGGTGGAACACCTCGGAAAAGACTTTGTTGAAATAAGGCATAATGAATATCAGGAGAGAATTGTTTACAAGAGATCAAAGTATTACCAAGAGGTGATGCCGCCTCTACTGCCTTAGCAACAATCTCTCTCTAGACTTCCTCGACGGTAACGCTAATTCCGCTGGGCTCCATAAAAAAAGCTTTGGCAGATACAGGAGGGATGTCCGGCTCACCTTCACTCGCCGAAGCCTCTGTCATCCATCCTATAGAGCTTGAGGCCATTGCAATCTCTTTCGAGGTCCCAGCACCTGAAGGGCCGACATCAACCGCGTCACCTCCAGAATCTTCTAAGACGACGAAGTAGCTAGCCTCGTCACCTTCCTTATAAGTGAACAGAGGATCATAATAGTCCCTCTATTCTCCTACAGCCTCGACTCCTGGTTCTCTTAAGGCCACGGTGCCTGAATCACAAGATAAACAAATGAGCTATACAAAATATATAAGTACATAAAAAAATGAATGAAACTGGTCTTACCTAGGCCGGGAATAGCTTTATCAGCCGTCTACTTTTGCGGTGGTAGTTTAATAACTAACAGAACAGGAGAAGGAGACACCACAGCTGATTCACCCTCCGTAATAATGGTAGGAGTGTAGCGACGAGGCTTCTTCATCACCCTCTTCCTACGAGATCCACCTTGCCACTTTCCTTTGAAGTGGACGTCAAATCTTCTTCCTCCACCTCTTCCACCTCCACGTCTTCCATACGGGCTGTGCCTACCCACTAGGAGCATCTGGTGGAACCTCAATGCCTGTGACTCCTTCAAAGTGGGGACTTTTCGCGTCTGAAGCTTCACTATCGGTAGTGGCCACGAACTCTGAGAGGCCTGGCAATTGGACCCTTTTACCCTCACCCTTCTCGGTGACTTTTCGCTTCAGCCGCTGAGAGATAACTTCCTGCCAAAAGAGTTAACAGAAAATCTGATTGGCGTGGACTTTGAAGTTCTATACCACTGACTGAACCCCAAAGTCGTCAGTAGGTATGGGGTCCTCAATGGCATGCACGGTCGTGCCTCAGTACAATCAGCGATGAAGAACCGCCAGGCGCGAGCACCACCAATGAGATTCCTCATAAAGGCCAAGCTGGTGTTCGGATTACCAACATATAGTTGGTCATACCCGAACTGACGAGCAAATCGACTCGGGACGTAAGGCTCCAATTAGCAGGTATCCCCACTCCTATACTCCAAATGAGATGGCTGGATGCTAACCAGCCATTCAAAGATCTCCTGGCTCAGCGACGTCTTCCCGTCCCCCACATCCTTAAATTCTTTTCCATAACCCACAAACCAAATGTAGGGGAAGCACCGGAAGAGACTATAGACGTCGAACCGACACAGTAGCTTGCGGACTGCGGCCACATAGGCCTGTAACCATGAAGATCTCTCAAATCGGTGGAGAAGCGCCATTTGAACACCTTCTAGAGGCTCTTCACCAGCTCGAATAATAGCTTGGTAGTGAAGAGCGAACCATGCCATCAAATTGGTGTATGGCAAGCCGATCTTGGGGTTTGGTCCGTCACGGGGCAAGATAGTGCCCTTCCTACTTTTTGTCGTTGGTGGCTTGCAAAAAGCCTCTGTCAATGCACGAAGGCCCTACTGAATACAACACACAATTACCAGGAGAAGTCCAAGGGAGCGACAGTGGACTAGACAAACGGACCGACAATAAGACAGTCGAAAGAACGACTGAAAGTACACCTAGAGGGGGGTGAATAGGTGTATGGCTAATCTAAGATAAATAATGTGGAATTTAAAAACTAAATGCAACACACTTAGTGTAACCAAAGAGTGTAGCCGAATTCTTGGTAAAGGGCTCTGGACTATCTCCTCTAAATTCCTCTAAATAAGAGTTGAGGTGCTATATGAAGCTCTCTTGGTTAAACACAAGTATAGGCAAATAATCAAACCAAACATGTATATGATATGAACAATATGAACAATGTACAATGTAAGAGAGAGAGTTAGAGAAAGTGGATCAATCACAAACACTGAGATATGTTTCGAGGCTCGAGCACCCAGCTCTACGTCCCCGCCTTTACACAGAAAGATTTCCACTAATTCGTCCACAAAGGACTTCCCACACAGGGAACCCCCACTAAGGATTTGGGTAAATACAATTTGGGAGTACACAACTCCTCTTTCAATAAATATAACCTCTACAGTTAGAGGCAAGGCATTAAGCCAGCACAATATCAACCTCACAAATGAGGGATAGGCACAAAGCCAATACCAACAACAATCACCTCACACTTGAGGGATTCCAACTCAATCTCCACCTCTCATTAGAGGGATACAAATACCACTTCCACAATCACCTCTCACTAAAGGGATATCAACACACTCACCTCCCACCAGAGGGATATCACAATGAATGGAAGGTAATAACACTTGGTAGTCTCTCTCAACCACAACCAATTCTTTCTCACAAAACAAGATCCTAATAGATAGGATAGATAGATAAGCTTAAGTGTGAGAAAATAAAGTGTCTTGAACAAAAAAAATCACTTGAGAAAATCTCAAAATAGATATAGAATTTTAGATCAAAAACCAATTCCCAAAAGACTCTATTTTCTTTGAAATTCTAACACTTTAAAAATAAATAAAGATTAAAACTTTTGAACCCAAAAACTTTTGCTGAAAAACACTTAAGGGATGTGAAAATTTTCTCTCTTAAAATCTTAATTAAATCAGCAAAGGATATGGGGTATTTATAGTCCCAAATAAAATCTGCCCGTTGGTAGTTGGAAAGGGCAGAATTGTCCTTCCGGTCGATCGCCCGGTCGACCGGCCCAACGGTCAGATTTTTGACCGTTGTGCCTCTGGTCAACCCCCGGTCGACTGAGACTGGATACAGAGAGCAGCAGCTCTCTGCCGGTCGACCGGCCCGATCGACCGGGGCCATTCCAGAGAGCAGAGCTCTCTGGACGGTCGACCGGCCCACCAGCCCTGGCTGTGTGCACGTTATGTACACGTCGGTCGACCGACTTCTGCCTCGGTCGACCGGCCCGGTCGACTGGCAGACAGCCTGGTCCAACTAATTAGGGATTTAAAACTTGCCTTTTTGGCTACTAAAATATCTCATAAAATACACATAAATTTCATAAAAATTAGTTCATATTATATCTTTGAAATATAAATATGTGTGACATAAATTCAACACATATTTCAAACAATTTGAACCATTTTTGTGAGATGGAAAATTTGCCTTAAACCAAAATCCATATTTTTCAAAACTTAGATTTTTGAAATGGAAATCCGATTTTTTCAAAACACATGTAATACAAAAACATGATATTTAAACAACTTTTTAGCATGTTGTATATGGATAGAATCCAATATACATGAAAGATATTATATCTATATTTTTGACATTAAATCTAAAAATAAGTTTTATTTAAATACAAAACACCAAACACATGAATAGGCTTATCAAAATAAGTTTTTCTAAATAGATGAAGCATAGATGTATATAGATCAAATCTAATATACATTAAACTATGTAAACTTGTTTTGATTCTATCTATTCATGAAAACCAAGATCGGTTAAATAAAAAACCAAAACATGAAACTTTAAACTTGTGTGTGTATTGTGAACTTGAGCATATCACACTATCTAATCTTTACAATGAGATCTAAATAAACTAAACACAAACCGAGGTCTTTTTGTCTCCAATCTGACTCGATCCAAATGTGATCCACCGAGCTTGACTCCAACCTAGTGCTAGATGTGAACTTGACGCTCAGCTCTTGAATCACCATGTGAAAGCTCTAAAATATCTTTGTTGAAGCTAATCATCTACTAATATCTTGATTAAATATCTGAAACTAAATATCACAAGATTATTAGTAAACTATAACTACATGAGTTTATCATCATCAAAACTAGAGTGAAGGGCCTCTGGGCCAACAATCTCCCCCTTTTTGATGATGACAAAACTCTTGGAGTTATATATGTATGGATTAAAGTTAAGCTTCATAGAAGCACCCCCTTAACTCATGCATAGCAATAAACAATAAGGATATGTCATGAATGTTCAACATAGATATACATAAACATGCATAAAACAAGGAAATGAAAGAAACATGATCTATTATACTAATGAAATAAACATGCTCTTGATATCAATTTTAAAATAAACATGTTCTTAAAAAAAATGTTGCTCTTAATACCAACAAAAGCTCTTGATACCAACAAAATAATAAAAGAACAAAAACTCTTGATACCAACAAAACAATAAAAGATCCTCTTGATACTAATACCAACAAAAGATGCTTTTGATACCAATGGGAAAAAATAACAAATTTAAATACATATGCATATAAAACTCCAAAATATCTCTCCCCCTTTTTGTCAATTCATTAACAAAGGAGTGCAAACTCAAAGAAATATTTTTCTTCCTTTTTACATAAATTAAAACAATAAAGGTATATATGCTATATACATTCATGAAGAGGAGAGACGTGAAGTTAACTCCCCCTGTATACATACATTTATATGAAAAGAGATGACTAAACCCTAACCACATAAAGCATAATATGCAATGTATAAAAAGGAGATGTGAAGGTCCTACTACACACGTGTACTATATACCAAAGAAAGGTCAATAACTTTAAATGACATACACTCAACATGAATATATATATAGAGAAGATGTTAAGCTTCTCTTGTATATAAGCAATAAATATCAAAATGATACCAATTGAAAGATATATCAATTTAGTACGAAGGTATACATCGAAACATCATGATACCAATTTATGATACCAATTGAAAATACATAAAATATTTTGAAGAAACCAACAGACATTTTGATACCAATTGAAAGATATAAATATATAGGAAATCTTGATACCAATTAAAAAAATATAAACCAATCTTTTTAGTTAAACACTAAAATTATTTTACAATAGAGATACTAAATAGAGAATACTATCAATTTAAGATTCTTGATTCCAATATTGAAAATAAAACATAATCTAATTGAAAAAAAATTTCATTAGGAGCATAGGAAACCAAATAAAAACTAAGATATCAATTTTTTAACATAAAGAGTGAGAGTAAGATACCAATTGTAAACAAAACCGATTGAAAGGTAAAACATAAATTTTCTCTCCCTTTATGAAATACTAATGAAAACGATGCATAAGCTTATATAAGATACCAATTGAAAAATAATTGTCACTAAGGACTAAATCAAGCTTAGCATAATAAAATTGTGCTTAAAGATATAGAGATATAGTAAGCACAATCAAAACACATATATATGTATGGAAAGTAAATACCAATTGAAATTGATACCATTTGAAGTTAAAGCATATATATATATATATATATATATATATATATATATATATATATATATATTATATATATATATATATATATATATATATATATATATATATATATATATATATATATATAGAAAATATGAGTATACAAAATAAATATCAATTGAAATACCAATTGAAAACTCAATGAAAATCAAGTGTATAACTCATACTACCTCCCTTTCATGCACATGTTTAAATAGATTTTCAATTAAGCATACAAGACATGATCGCCCATCCAACCACCCTTTGATGGGTAGGAGTTTTTAAAAATAAGTTTAAAAATAATTATAACACGTTTGAAAACTCTACCACATGAAGAATAACGCAACTAGTTTTATGAAGAACTTGAAAACTAGTACGAAATCCTTCAAGCTAGGAATAAAACAAGAATATATTCCATGAAAAAATATATATGTCACACGATCATTAGCACATATCATACTCATAAAAATAAAGTCATGAGAAAACATCAAATAATGTGAGTATACAAGTTTTATGTGAAAGACATAGTCATGGAAATAGACAATTTTCATATTATTATTATGTAATTATCATATTACGGGAATAGCAATGATAGGACAGGTTTAGGAGTTACAAGAGTCACAGGAGTACAAAAGTACTAGAAATACAGGTCACTGTTGTCCCAAAGGCTCATCACTCTAGTTTTGATGATGATTAACTCATGTAACTACTAATGATTTTGTGTGTATATAGTTTCAGATATTTGATCAAGATCTTAGTCGGTGTTTAGCTTCATCAAAAGATTCAAGGTCAAGTTTTGAAGCTAGCACATGTTGATTCAAGAGCACATGCTTCAAGATCGCATTAAGTACTTAAGGTGAAGTCTAACTCTTTGGATCAAGGTTTGGACCAAGTCAAGTAGGAGAAGAAGATTTTAAGAGAAGATTTTCGTGAAGATTTGAGTCATGTTTATAAGTGTTGGGATTTTATTTTTAGATAAAATGTAAAGGATAGGTTAGTTGTGGATTGTTCAAGCTCATATACATATATACAAAATTTATATGTGTTTTCATAAAATAGTTTAGTTTTAGAAAATACCGTTTTGGTTTTGAGCTTCAAAGCATACATCCTTATGTTTCATAATTAGATTTCATCAAAACAAGTGTATATGATTTATATGTGTTTTGGATTTCATCCATGCACATTGTTGGTTCAAATATTTAGAAAAACTTATTTGATATTTCTATATCATGTGTTTGAGTTTTATATTTATCAAAACTTATTTTAGAGCTTATTGTCAAAAACATAGATATTTCATCTTTTATGCGTATTAGGTCATATTCATACACACTAAGCTACAAAAGTGTTTAAAATATCTTGTTGTTGTATTTGAAGAAGTTTGGGAAAAATTCTTTTTCAAGTTGAAGATTTTTTTGAAAAATACGGATTTTTACTTAAGGCTAAATTTTTATATCAGAAAAATGGTTCAAAAAGTTTGTAATATGTGTTAAATTTTTTATCATGCATATTTGTACTTCAAAATCATTTTAATGAACTTATTTTTGTAGATTTTATGTGACTTTCTGGGATTTTAGAGGAGTTTATAAGACCAAGATTTAATCTCCAAAATTCCTGACCTGGCCTTCTGGCGGTCGACCGACTGGTCGACTGTGCTAAAAGTTGGTCGACTGGGCGATCGACCGATGTGCACAAAAACATGCACGGGCCTTGGCTTTAAGGCCGGTCGATCGATCCAGACAGTTCACTCTCTGGATCTGGCCCCGGTCGACCGGGCGGTCAACCGGCCAGAGAGCTTCACTCCTGGATCTTACCTCGGTAGACCGACAAGTCATGACCAAGGTGCGGTCGACCGGGCAGTCGACCGGCAGCCCCAACGGTCATAAATATGACTGTTGTCTGGTCGGCCGATAGGTCATCTGGCCTAGAGATTTGACCCCAACGGTTATATTTCTGAACTCTATTTAAGAGGGTTATTTGGCTAGTTTTGCACAAGATTTGAAGAGGTTTTTTGAGCCAGTTTTTTCTACCTTTCTTAGAGGTTTTCCAACAAGTTTTAGAGCTTAAATTCTACATCTATAAGAGTGTTTACAAGAGTGATTCTCTTGTGTTTCCTAAAAAGATTTCTTGAGTTTTTTCTTCACAAATCTATCCTAGTTTTTCTCACAAAAGCTTGAGTTTTCCATTGTCATATCTATCCCATAGGAGCTTTGTTGTGAGAGCGTTTGTAGTGATCAAAGTGCAGAGATCACCAAGTATTCATCTTTGTATTTGAGGAGGTGAACTTGCGGGTTCGTGTTGTGACGAGTTTTTGTGGGAGCTCGGTGTAGAAGTGCGGCCTTGGCAAGCTAGTGTGCTTACGTGTATTGTTCTTTCTAAAACAAATGAGGGATTTGCAAGTCCAAGAGTTCAAGTGTGAACTCGTTGTAGGTGTTGCAGTATAAAGTGATCTTGCAGGATCGAGTGGAAATCCTCCATAGTGTTGAAGGCGGGGACGTAGAGCAAGGTTGCTCGAACCTCGAAACAATTCTCTCGTGTTTGTGATTGCTTATCTCTCTCTCACTTGTGTTTATATATCTTGCATGCTTATATTATTTATTATGTGCTTGGCATATCTTGTGCTCAATTGATATATGTTTTGGATTGTTTGCTCACACTTGTATTCAACCAAGAGAGCCATAGTGGCACCTCAACTCTTAATCTAGAGGAATCTAAAGGAGATGTCCAAAGTCCTTCACTAGAAATTCAGCTAACTCTTGTGTTATACTTTGTGTGTTAGCTTAATTGCTTTAGTTTGCATGAATAGTTTTCAATTCCGCATCATTTGCATTAGAATAGCTTGTACACCTATTCACCCCCTCTAGATGTATTTCAATTGCTATCGGAGCTTGAAGCTCTTGATTTGGGTCTAACAACCTTGAGTTAAAGATCCTCTTTTAGCTAACCACTATATTTGAACACACACATATGGATTTCATGACTCTTCCTATGTTTGACATTCTTAACATCCAAACTTGAAAAGTTAAGATATCCATGTACCTAAAAGCCCTAGGAATTCATGTTTATTTTGCCACCATTAAGGATTCTTACTTTTTTGGCAAAAACCTTGAGGCTAATGCAAAAACTCTTCATGCTTTAAAGAGTACCCTAAATGATGAATATGTATGTAGGGTTGCTAATTTTGATTCAACTTTTGTAGTATGGAACACACTTGTCTCTCTTAGTGAATAAAAGCAATACTATATGGAGAGTTACTCGGATGATGGAAGTAATGCTTTCAACATATGCTACATCATCCAAGGGGATAACCCCCTTGAGGTAAACTCTGAATCTGACTTAGAAGAAGATACTGACATGTCTTATTATGAGCTTGCATCTTTTTGTCAAAAACTTCTTAAAAATATGATTTATTAAAAATTGAAAATGATAAATTAAAGAAGAAAAACACTTCTTTGTTAACATAAAATGATTCTTTTAAAAATAAATTTGAATGTGTTACAAAAGAAAATGAATTTTCAAAAAGGAGAATATTTTCTTATCTTCAAAATTAAATGACATTTGTGAAAGAAACAATTCTTTAAAAAATAATGTTATTTGGTGGAAAAAGAAAAAGAGATTGTTTTGGAAAAAAAATAACTCTTTGAAAAGGAAAATTATTTTAAAAGGAAAAGAAAATATTTCTAAAAAGAAAAAGATTGTTAATTTTCAAGCTCATGTCTCTTCTTCCAAAATTAATAATGATATTTACTTTATGAAAAAGAACATTGATTGTTTGGCCTCCACTTTGAGCCAATGTGCATTTAATCACTCTAAATTGGAATCCATATATCGTAAGAAATAAATTCCACATGTTCATGCACAAACTCCATGACATACATATGCACACCATGTTCACACTCACATCACTCATATGCATGCTAAAGTATACACATGTACACGTTATGGTTGTAAAGGCCATCTTGCAAGATTTTATTTTGATAGATTAAATTTTATAAATTTTGCAAATAATAATGTTTGGGTTCCATTTGTTTATAACCCCCGTGGACCCAAAAAGAAATGGGTACCAAAATTCTCACCTCTTATATTTGATGTAGCTGTAGGCTCTCACATGACGTGAGAGGTAATGGTGCCTTGATGGTGGATGTGTTTGAGCTTGATGGACAATACATTGGATGTATCACCTTCAAGGATGTGTGGTGGAGAGGATCACCATGGTTTGAAGACCTAGCGATGGTTCATTGGTTTTGGTAACTATCTCTAACTCCTAGCTAGTTTAGCTTACATGCTTTTGTAATTGATGATTTTTTTAGCATGTTTTGGTTTCAATTTTCATTATGTAAAATGCAGTGTTATTAGACAAGTGATATACATAGATAGTCTTTGAGATACACTCATATTCATATGGATTTACATTTTGTATTCTCACTATTGTTTAACTACTATATACATACTAGTTCTAAAACATGTGCATTTGACCAAATGATCATAATTGCTTTGTACTTCATGTGGTGATTACTTATTTAGATGTAGTTTTATTAAAACTTGTGTTTATACTTGTACAAGTAGTGAGCTACACTTTATTATTATATGTTTGTGCTTCATTACTCATTTGTAATCTTTACATATACATGTATAAGCTAGTTTTAATAATTCTTTCTTTTACACTCGTTTTTCTTATTTTGTATATGTATAGCTTCATGTATATATTATTTTTGTCTAAAACTTATAGATATACATGTACATCTTAGAGCCACTTACCTTAACGCAATATACTTTTATGGACTAGTCTATGTTTAGATATGTTAGATATGTTTGTATACCTTTAATTTCAACAAAACATATATATACCTTGATGCTCATTTAGTTTTGATAAAAATTTTAGTTTTGATGGTTTTCATTTTTCTGATAAAAGAATTTCATGTTTATTTTGAACCTTATTGATTATTTTCATGAATATGCTATTCACATGATTCTTATGCACTCACATTTCTTTTGTTTACTCATATACTTATTTTATGAGCACATTTTTGAACATTTTAGATCTTGAGTGATAATTTTCGTGTACTTAGCAATGCTTCTAGAATATATGATTTGGTTTCATGTTTTGAAGAATTTTTAACTAGTTTTTGAAAAATTATTCTAAACTAGTTTCTTGATTCTTAAATTGGTATAGTTTTCAAACATGTTAAATTATTTTCAAACTCTTATTTTTGAAAACTCCTACCAACCAAGGGCGGATGGTTGGCGACCATGCCTTGTATACCCTTATTGAATATCTTTTAAACTTGTGCATAAATAGGGTGGTAGTTATGAGTTATATACATGATCTTCATGTTATTTCATTTTTGTATACTCATGTTTGTTTTCTAATATGTGTATGCTTCAAATTTAATTGGTATTTCTATTTTCATACATACATATATATGATTTGATTGTGCTTATTTTACAAAGTCTTTACATTTTTAAAACATTAATTATGTTTATGCTAAGCTTGATTTTATCCTAAATGTTAATTAGTATCTTTACAAGCTTATGCATTGATTTCAATGGTATTTCAATTGCTAATCATTTCAGTTGGTATTTTAAATTGGTATTTATTTGGTATCAAAATGTACTTCATGTTTCACTTCCAATTCATATCAAAATTTACTATTGGTATCTTAAAAAAAAAATTACAAGTGGTACCAACATTTATTTTTGTCAACTACTATTTGATTTTATTGGTATCATAATTTATTTTGTTAGCTTCAAAAATTTTCAAATTTTGTTTTAAAAGTGGTTTCAAAATTTGCTGATATGTATTGCTTATATGCAAGGGGAGTTTAACATCTTCTCTAAATATAAATTCATGTTGAGTGTATCTTACATTGAGGAGCTTGACCTCTCTTCTTTATGTAATATACGTATGTAGGGGGAGCTTAACATCTCTGCTTATATATTGTATATAATACTTTATGTGGGTTAGGGTCTAGTTATCCCTTCTCCATGTAATGCATGTATGCAGGGGGAGCTAACTTCACGTCTCTCCTATTCATCAATGTATATCGCATATATATCTTTATTGTTTGATTGTCCTCATCCCTTTGTTGATGAATTAACAAAAAGAGGGAGAAGAATTTAGAATTTATATGCATGTTAAATATTTGTTATTTATCCATATATATTTATTTTGTTTATAAGTTTTTATTTAATATTCTTATTATTTTATGCTATGCATGAGTTAAGGAGGAGCTTTTATGAAGCTTATCTTTAATCCATGCATATATAACTCCATAAGTTTTGTCATCTCAAAAGGGAGTTTGTTAGCCCAATGACCCATTACTCTTGTTATGATAATAATTAACTCATGCAGTTATAGTACTAATGATTTTGTGTTTATATAGTTTCAGATATTTGATCAAAATCGTAGTCGATATTTAGCTTTATCAAAAGATTCAAAGTCAAGTTTTGAAGCTAGCACGTGTTGATTCAAGAGCTCACGCTTCAAGATCGCATCAAGTACTCAAGGTGGAGTCTAACTCTTTTGATCAAGGTTTGGACCAAGTCAAGAAGAAGAAGAAGATTTTCAAGAGAAAATTTTTGTGAAGACTTGAGTCATGTTTGTAAGTGTTAAGATTTTGTTTTTAGATAAAATCTAAAGGATAGATTAGCTGTGGATTGCTCAAGCTCATATACACACACACAAAATTTATGTGTTTTCATAAAATAGTTTTAGTTTTAGAAAATACTGTTTTGGTTTTGAGCTTCAAAGTATACATCCTTATGTTTCATGATTAGATTTCATCAAAACACATTTATATGATTTATATGTATTTTGGATTTCATCCATGGACATTGTTGGTTCAAATGTTTAGAAAAATTTATTTGATATTTCTATATCATGTGTTTGAGTTTTGTATTTATCAAAACTTATTTTAAAGCTTATTATTAAAAACATAGATATTTCATCTTATATGTGTATTGGATCATATCCATACACACTAAGCTACAAAAGTGTTTAAAATATGTTGTTGTTGTATTTGAAGAAGTTTTGAAAAAATTATTTTTCAAGTTGAAGATTGATTTTGAAACATACGGATTTTTACTTAAGGCTAAATTTCTATATTAAAAAAAAGGTTCAAAGATTTTGTAATATGTGTTGATTTTTATCACACATTTTTGTACATTAAAGCATTTTAATGAACTTATTTTTGTAGATTTTATTTGATTTTATGAGATTTTATAGGAGTTTATAAGACTAAGATTTAATCTCCAAAATTTTTGACCTGGCCTTATGGTGGTCGACCAACCGGTTGACTGAGCCAGAAGTCGGTCGACCGGGCGGTTGTCTGATACAGTAATGTGCACGGGCCTTATCTTGAGAGCCGGTCGACTGGGCAATCAACCGATTTAGAGAGTTCACTCTCTGGATCTGGCCCCGGTTGATCGGCCTGAGAGCTTTGTGTTGGCCCAGAGGCCCTTCACTCTAGTTTTGATGATGATTAACTCATGTAATTATAGTTTACTAATAACCTTGTGATATTCAATTTCAGATATTTAACTAAGATATTAGCAGGTGATTAGCTTCAACAAAGGTGTTTTGGAGCTTTCACATGTAGATTCAAGAGCTCACCGTCAAGATCACATCCAGTACTCGGTTGGAGTCAAGCTCGGTGGATCGTGTCTGGATCGAGTCACTTGGAGATGGAGTGCTACAAGAAGACCTCAGTTTGTGTTTATTATGTTTAGATCATTGTAAAGATTAGATAGTTTTGGTATGCTCAAGTTCACATACACACAAAAGTTTAGAGTTTATTGGTTTTGGTTTTCGGTTTAACCGGATTTTGGATTTCATGTCAAAAACATAGATATATATCTTTATATGCATGTTGGATTCTATCCATATACAATATGCTTCAAAGTTATTTCAATATCATGTTTTTGTATTTACATGTGTTTTGAAAAAATCGGATTTTCATTTCAAAGTTTAGTTTTTAAAAATACCGATTTTGTATTTATAGCCTAATTTCTATATCACAAAATGGTTCAAATAAGTTTATAATGTGTGTTGAATTTCAATCACATATATTTGTATTTCAAAGATTTAATAACTTATTTTTATGAAATTTTTGTGTATTTTATGGGATTTTTCAGAAAGCAAAAAGACAAGTTTTTAAATCCCTTAAAGCTGGACCTGGCCTTCTGCCGGTCGACTGGACGATCGACCGCTGCAGAAGTCGGTCAATCGGTCCGGTCGAATGACGTGCACAAACGTGCACGGTAGCTTGGGCTGGTGGGCCGGTCGACCGGGCGGTCGATCGTCCAGAGAGCTCTGCTTCTTGGAAACGGCCCCGGTCGACCGGGCGGTCGACTGGCAGAGAGCTGCTGCTCTCTGTATCCAGTCCCGGTCAACCGGGTGGTCAACCAGAGGTACAACGATCATAAAATGACCGCTGGCCGGTCGACTGGGCGGTCGACCGAAAGGGCAATTTTACCCTTTGCCAGACTGCCAACGGGCAGATTTTGGTGGATTATAAATACTCATCCTCTTGAGCTGTTTTAGCTAAGTTTTTAGGGAGAAATTTTCCCACCTTTATAAGTGTTTAACAACAAGTTTTTTTAAAGAGTTTTGGGCTTAAAGATTTCATCTTTATTTGTTTTAAAAGGGTTGAAAAATTCAAAGAAAAATAGAGTCTTTAGGAATTGGTTTTTGATCTTCATATCTATAGCTATCCTATAAGTTTTCCCAAGAGTTTTTCTTTGTGAATTATTTTCCAAACTCTTTATTTTCTCACACTTGAGCTATTATATCTATCTCATCTATTAGGATCTTGTTTTGTGAGAAAAATTGGTTTGTGGTTGTTGATACCACTAAGAGTTATAAACCTTCTTTACTTTGTGATATCCCTTTTGTGAGAGGTAATTGTGGAGGTTGTGTTGATATCCCTCTAGTGAGAGGTGACTGTGGAGGTTGAGTTTGATATCCCTCTAATTGTAGAGGTGATTGTGGTGTTATTGGCTTTGAGCCTTATCCGTCTAGTGAGAGGTGATTGTGGATAAGTTTGGTTTGGTTGTTATCCCTCTAGTGAGAGGTGATTGTTGGAGTGTTGGCTTTGACCCTTATCCCTCTAGTGAGAGGTGATTGTTATGGATTTGTGGCTTAGTGCCTTACCCTTTTAGTGTGAGGTTGATCTTATGGCTAAGTGCCCATCCCTCTAAGTGTAGAGGTGATAGTTGTTGTGCCTTACCTCTTGAGTAGAGGTTGTATTTGTTGGAGAAAGGAGTTGTGTACTCCTAGTTTGTATTACCCAAATCCTCAGTGGAGGTTCCCTGTGTGAGAAGTCCTATATGGATGATATAATAGAAACCTTCTATGTGAAGGCGGGGACGTAGAGCAGTGGCTCGAACCTCGAAACATATCTTGTTGTTTTCGATTGATCCACTATCTCTAACTCTCTCTTATATTGTGCCTTGCATTATTTCATATTATTCATATCATACTTATATGCTTGGTATTATTTGTGTGTCATACTTGTGTTGAACCAAGAGAGCTTCAAAGCACCTCAACTCTTATTTAAGAGGAATCTAGAGGAGTTAGTCCAGAGCCCTTCACCGAGAATTCGGCTACACTATTTGGATACACTAAGTGTGTTGCAATTTGTTCTTAATTCCGCATTATTTGTCATTAGATTAGCCTTACACCTATTCACCCCCTCTAAGTGTACTTTCAATTGGTATTAGAGCCTATGCTCCTGATATTAGGTTTAACCACCTAGGAGTTAGATCTTAGTTAGCTAATCTAGTCTTGCATTTGCACACTTGTTTGTTTACACACACTCATGGATTATCTTTACCCTCCCATGTTTGAAGTTTTAACATCGATAAGTGGAAGCTTAAGATGAGTATGTATCTCAAGACCCTAGGAATGCATGTTTACCTTACCGGTACCAATAAATCTTATCTTGATAATAGCAAGATATAGAGTTCAACGCACAAGCCCTAGAGGCACTTAGGAGCACTCTAAGCAAAGATTTTCTTTCTTTGTTATTCCGCTTTTGCAGTGTGGAACACGTTGACCTCTCCAAAGTTTCAAACGCCAAACATTGTGGAGAAGGAGAAATCTAGTGGAGATGAGTCCGACCAATATTGCTACAAGGTCTAAGGGAATGACTCCCTTGAGGTAAACTCGGACACCCATCTAGATGATAGTGCTAGTTCTTCTGGTGATGATTATGTTGATGCCGATACCTTAAATGAAGAACTATCTATTGTTTGTGAAAACCTATTACAAAAATACCAACTCTTGAAAAAGAAAGGCCTTAAACTAAAAGAAGAGAATAAGGATTTATTTTCTAAACTTGACGTTGCTTTGCAAGAGAGAGATGAGATTTCAAATGAAAGAGACTCTTTTGAAATCCCAACTTGATCTTGCCTTAAATGAAAACAAAATCTTAAAAGGTAAAAATAATTGTGATGAAGTTTTAAAGAAAAATGAAGTTATATCTTCAAAACTTATTTTTGTTTTAAAAGAAAATGATTCTTTGATTCTATTTCAAAGGAATTGGATTAAATTTCTAATGAAAATAAATCTTTGAAAAATGATTTATCTTTACATGTTTGTCATGCTCGTGTAGCCTCACCTTCTAGTATATTTATAGCATGCTCCACCTCTTCTTCTATTATTGCAAATGATATATGTGCTTTAAAGAAGAGTGTTGATTGTTTGGGCTCTACTTTGAGCCAATGTGCCATGAACTACACACGTTTGGAATCTATGTTTCAAAAGAAACATACTCCAGCTATGCATGCACACCATACACGGCATACAGATGCACATCATGCTCACACATATGATTCAAAGTATGCTGATGTGTACACTTGTACACATTGTGGACGTAAGGGCCACCTTGTAAAATTTTGCTATGATAGAATTAATGATTCAAATTTTGCAAATAGATTTATTTGGGTTAGGAAAGGTGCTAACCCCCATGGACCTAATAGAGTATGGGTACCAAAATCCACTCCTATTTTATTTGATGTAGTGTGGACTCTCGCTTGACATGAGGGCATTGGTACCTTGAGGTAAATGCGTTCCGAGCCATATGGTGACACTTTTGGATGTATCACTTTCAAGGAGAGTTTGGTGGGAGGACCACCATATTTTGGAGATATAGAGATGAGCCTTCTTAGTTTTGGTAACTATCTCTAACTCCTATTTAGTTTACATACTTTCATTATTGATTTTTAGCATGTTTTAATTTTTTCATGATTATAACATTAAATGCCATGAAGATCAGACTTGTGACATACATGATTGATATTTGAGATACACCCATATTTATATGGACTATTACTTTTGTGTTCTCATATTAGTTTAACTATTGTGTATGTCATTGTTCTAAGACATGTGCATTTATATAATGATCATATTGGTTTATATGTTGTTTTATGCTCATGTTTTGATTACATGTTTAAATATAACCTTCATTAAAACTTGTGTATATACTTGTACAACTAGTGAGCCACAAATTAATTATTATATGTTTGCGCCTAATTGCTCATTTGTACCCATTAGATGTACTAGTATAGCCTACTTTTGATGATTCGTACATTTTGACTTGTATTCCCCATTTTGTACATGTTTTCATATGTTTAGCTTCATGTATATGTTAATTTTGTTTAAAACTTTAGATATACATGTCTACCCTTAAGTCATTTGCTTTTCATGCAAATTTTTATTATGGACTCATTTGTGTTTAGGGATGTGTATGTATACCTTTAGATTTAGACAAAACATACATATGCCTTGGAGTTAGTATTATTTTGTGAAAATTAAATCTTCAAGATTTTCTTGTTTATTAAGGAATTTCATATTGAGCTTAATTGTCTATTTTCATGATTTTGTGATTACATGATTCTTACACTCACATTACTCTTGTTTACTCATGATTTTTATTTTCATGAGTCTTATATATGTGCTTTATAGACCTTAAGTGTCGATGATCGTGTGACTTACATGTTTTTCATGAAAAATGTTCATGTTTTATTCTTTACTTGAAGGATTTCGCACTAGTTTTTAAATATTATCTTTAAACTAGTCATTATTCTTCAATTGGTAGAGTTTTCAAACGTGTTAAATTATTTTCAAATCTAATTTTTGAAAACCCCTACCATCTAAGGGCGGACGGATGGGCGACCATGCCTTGTGAGCCTAATTGAAAACCTTTTTAAACATGTGCATGAAAGGGAGGTAAAATTATAAGTTATACACTTGATCCTCATCATATTTTCAATTGGTATCACAATTGATATTTTTTTGTATACTCATTTTTGTTTTCTATATATGTATGTTTCAAACTTCAAATAGTATCAATTTCGATTTGTATTTACTTTTTCATACATATATATGTGATTTGATTGTACTTCCTATATCTTTACATCCTTAAGCACAAATTATGTTTATGTTAAGCTTGATTTTGTCCTTAATGTCAATTATTTTTCAATTGGTATATTATACAAGCTTGTGCATTGTTTTTATTAGTATTTTATAAAGGAGGAAAAATTTATGTTTTATCTTTCAATTGGTATCTTTCAATCAAGTTTATATTCAATTGATATCTTACTCCCATTCCTTATGATGCAAAACACTTTGTTTTGGTATATGCTAACATTTTTAATATTGGTATCATGTTTCATTTTAAATTGGTATCTATATTGATATGAGTTATGCTTACCTAAATCAATTTGGTTTTTACTTTCAATTGGTATCAAAAACTTAAAAGACATTTTTTTGGTATCAAGTTACATTGAAATTGATTGTTACTTTCATTTGTTATCAAGATTTCCAATTTATATATCTTTCAATTGGTATCAAGATTTCCTATATATATCTTTCAATTGGTATCACATGCAATGTTTCATTTTCTATTGATATCAAGATTTACAAGACATTTTAAATTGGTATCAAGATATTTTCAATTCGTATCTTTTAGTATCTTAAAATTTTTTTATTTATTTTCAATTGGTATCTTCAAAATGTTTTGTTTATTTTCAATTGGTATCATAAATTGGTATCATGATGTTTCGATGTATACCTTTATCATAAATTGATATATTTTCCAATTAGTATCATAATGTTTTGATTTGTATTGCTTATATGTAAGGAAAACTTCACATCTTCTTTATATATAAGTTGATAATGAGTGTTTCATATTAAAGTAATTGACCTTTCTTTGGTATGTAGTACACGTGTATAGTAGGAGCTTCACATCTCCTCTTATACATTGCATATTATGCTTTATGTGGTTAGGGTTTAGTCCTCTCTTTTCATATAAATGCATGTATGCAGGAGGTTAACTTAACATCTCTCCTCTTCATGAATATATATCGCACATATATCTTTATTGTTTGATTTGTTTTCACCCCTTTGTTGATGATTGACAAAAAAGGGGAGAGAAATTCAGAGAATGATTTTGAGTTTATATGCATGTTTATTTTTACCATTAGTATCGAGCATATATGTTTTTGTTTATGCAAAAGGGAGAAGCATCCTTCACTTATGCATGTTTGTGTTAAGCATTCATTATATATCTTTATGTTTATTACTATGCATGAGTTAAGGGGGAGCATCTATGAAGCTTAACTTTAATCCATTAATATATAACTCCATGAGTTTTGTCATCATCAAAAGGGAGAGATTGTTAGCCCAGGGGCCCTTCACTCTAGTTTTGATGATAATTAACTCATGTAGTTATAGTTTACTAATAATCTTGTGATATTCAGTTTCAGATATTTGACCAAGATATTAGTAGGTGATTAGCTTCAATAAAGGTGTTTTGGAGCTTTCACATGTAGATTCAAGAGCTCGCGCGTCAAGATTGCATCTATTACTCGGTTGGAGTCAAGCTCGGTGGATCATGTTTGGATTGAGTCACTTAGAGACGGAGTTTTACAAGAAGACCTCAGTTTGTGTTTAGTATTTTAGATCATTGTAAAGATTAGATAGTGTTGGTATGCTCAAGTTCACATACACACACAAGTTTTGAGTTTATTGGTTTTGGTTTTCGGTTTAACCGGATTTTGGATTTCATGTCAAAAACATAAATATATATCTTTATATGTATATTGGATTCTATCCATATACATTATGCTTCAAAGTTGATTCAATATCATGTTTTTGTATTTACATGTGTTTTGAAAAAAAAATCAGATTTTCATTTCAAAGTTTGGTTTTTGAAAAATACCGATTTTGTGTTTATAGCCCAATTTCTATATCACAAAATGGTTCAAATAAGTTTGTAATATGTGCTGAATTTCAGTCACACATATGTGTATTTCAAATATCTAATAAGAACTTATTTTTGTGGAATTTATGTGTATTTTATGGGAGTTTTTAGAAGGCAAAAAGACAAGTTTTTAAATCCCTTAAAGCTGGACCTGGCCTTCTGTCGGTCGATCGCTGCAGAAATCGGTCGACCCGGTCGACTGACGTGCACAAACGTGCATGACAGTTTGGGCTGGTGGGCCGGTCGACCGTCCAGAGAGCTCTGCTCTCTGGAAATGGCCCCAGTCGACCGGGCGGTCGACCGGCAGAGAGCTGCTGCTCTCTGTATCCAGTCCCAGTCGACCGGACGGTCGACCGGAGGCACAACGGTCATAAAAATGACCGTTAGCCGGTCGACCGGGCGGTCGGCTGAAAGGGCAATTTTGCCCTTTGCCAGACTGCCAACGGGCAGATTTTGGTAGGTTATAAATACTCATCCTCTTGAGCTATTTTAGCTAAGTTTTTAGAGAGAAAATTTTTTCACCTTTACAAGTGTTTAACAACAAGTTTTTTAAATAATTTTGGGCTTAAAGATTTCATCTTTATTTGTTTTGAAAGGGCTGAAAAATTCAAAGAAAAATAGAGTCTTTGGGAATTGGTTTTTGATCTTCATATCTATAGCTATCCTAGAAGTTTTACCAAGAGTTTTTCTTTGTGAATTATTTTCCAAACTCTTTATTTACTCACACTTAAGCTATCATATCTATCCTATCTATTAGGATCTTATTTTGTGAGGAAAATTGGTTTGTGGTTGTTGATACCATCAAGAGTTGTAAACCTTCTTTACTTTATAATATCCCTCTAGTGAGAGGTGATTGTGGAGGTTGTGTTGATATCCTCTAGTGAGAGGTGATTGTGAAGGTTGAGTTTGGTATCCCTCTAAGTGCAGAAGTAATTGTGGTGTTGTTGGCTTTGAGCATTATCCCTCTAGTGGGAGGTGATTGTAGAGGAATTTGGTTTGGTTGTTATCCCTCTAGTGAGAGGTGATTGTTGGAGTATTGGTGATTGGTCACTAATGTTGCATATTTAGTATCATATTTCTATACTTATTATAGAATAAAAGTCTGCATTGTCCTAATTAATTGCTTAATTTATTTGCAGGCCCATTCTTTAAGGAGACGAAGAGAAATGAGCCCAAAGCCCACCAAAATTCTAAATTAAATCAGAGTTAATTTGCACTCAGTAAATCAGGGCAAAATCAAGAGGTTGAAAACCGGTTGAGAAGAATCCTCTCAGAATCGATCGGTTAAAGCCAAGAATCCAAGGCCATTTCGTCACACTCCGGGACTCAAACTGAAAATCCAACAAAGGATAAAATCAGAAGGAAACACCAGAATGATCCACCAACAGGGTGTGGCCAACTGGCCACACCCTGGCCGCGAAAACGCTGCAAAAGCCGCGTTTCCGCGGCAAGATTGGGGAGTTAGGGGGAGCGTTTGCTCCTCCGATCTCCCCGGGATCCTAAAGGTGTGGGTTTTGCCTATAAAAAGCCAGTCTTTTCGCTGAAAATAGATGACCATGCAGAGATAGGATTTAGCCAAGTTTTCCATTTCTTAGTTTTAGGTTTTTCTTTTCTTTTTATGTAAATTGTATGTAAGCTTAGGATAGATGATGATTCATGTAAGTAAGAGAGAGAGGCATATGTTGAGAGTGACACCGATGTACCCTCCTCCTTTCTTCCATCGTTTCAAGCAATAAAAGGTAACATTTTTATGTTCTTCTTTACTTTCATTTTCTTTTGTTTTCGTCTTCCTCTTCTACTTTACCTCGTTTGTTTTTGTTGAGTTTACAAGTGAATTCCAAAGCACAAGTATAACGATGTTATGTGAGTGCCAACGATAGTTCATGAAGACGTTCTCCTCCTCAAGACGTATCACTTCATGCTTGTGCGAGACTTGATGATATAATGCGAACGGGGACTGAGCTCGGGCGTATGATCTATGCGTTGAACGCCTCCTAAACAAAGGTAGAACATGCAAAGGTTTTCAGGTAAGTCATCAATCAATCTAGGTAAGTATTTCTTCCTCTTCTTTCTTTTCTTTCATTTATGTAAATTAAATCACCAACACCACTCCTTTTCACTTCCTTGTAAATAATCATTTGTACATAGTCGCTTTCGCCGTTTTCTGATTTTTTCCACCTTCTTCATCTCTCATTTTCTTCTAACTTTAACATAATTCTTTCCATTTTTTTTAACTTAAAAACAGAGAAGAACTCTCGTTTTGTTTTCATAAGGATTTCAATAAAGAATCGTAAACGCTTCTATCGGAAAACCCTACTTGTGGATCACGACCCGCATAGCCACTTGCTATAGCGGAAGAATTGAGCACTTGCACATTTTTATTATAAGTTCTGAAATTTCGTATTTCTTATGCAGGTTTAGCTTCAATCAATTTTTGGCGCCGTTGCCAGGGAGGGTAACATTTTTTTTATTGAAATCTGATTTGTTTTTGAAAATTTTTTAGAACTAAAACGAACTTTCTTCTCTGTTGCAGGTTAAAGGGCAAGAAAAGTAGAAAATTAAAGTTGCAGTAACATATAAGTGGCCTTGGGCCTCTACTCTAGAAAGCAGAGACCAAGTGCCCTCTGCTTTGCCGCGGATCCGCGGCCAACGCCGCGAAAATGCGGCAAAAAGGAGTGGACTACTAACTGTCTTTTTGCAGGGCTGCTTACTTTGCAAATTCTAGTTTTCTGCAACTTTACTTTTTTTTTTTATATGCCATCACTAAAAGCCTGCTAATAATCAACAGTAAAACGTTTGTTGAAAAGCTAAAAAAATTGATTAGACGTTTGCATTTTTAGGCACGTGTCTTTTCAATTCATTTATTTTTACTGTTGAAGAGTGCTGGAGTAAGGTACGTTCGCATTGCATGTAGAATAGGACTCACCTCTTGGTTGATTTTCATTGCTTAGAGTGAATCTTATTTACATATCTTGTACACGTGCACAAATTAATTTTAAGGGCACCACCCATTAACAAGATAAGGTGGGGATTTAATCACCCTTCCTTGGCCCAAAAATCAGATTCCAAGCACTCACTAACCCAAGCCTAATTAAAATTGAGTAGACGTTGGCCCTAGGGACATCTCGGACTCAATTAGGAGATTATCCTAAGGGGGAAAGATGTTGGAATTTGACTCCTGCCAAATCAGTGTCTAGGAAAGGGATTGAGGGCCGAAAGCCCGAAGGTTGGTGGTTATTTAATTAAGGAACGTCTTTGACGGAAAACCTCCCACCAACCTTGCCCTGACCTGACTGATTAGCTTGTGGTCAAAGTCTGCATTAGACCTCCCGTGGACAGTCTAATCAGTTAGGAGTCGTCTAGGTCATAGGTCTACCCTAACTTAGTTAGAATTTTCTCTTTTTATTTGTTTGCTTATTTGTTTGTTTTTTCTTTCTTTTTTGTATTCTATTGTGTGATATGGCTTATAATAATAATTTTTTCAACTTTAATAATAATCCATATTACACACCGAGTTCATTTTCGGATATTACCAACCCGGCATATCATGACTTTAACCAACCTAGTGTGCCGGATTGGTCTTATCTGAATCAATATAACCCATGCCCCCAATCTAATAACTATAATTTCCATAATAATTTCAACTCTTCACCGAGTCAGTGGGGATTCACCTCCCCCAAGCATAATTTTCAACCAACTTGTCCCCCTTATCCACCTAGTCCACAATATCCCCAAGAGTCATACTCAGTTCCACCAGTCCAAAATAGAAAACCATCAATTTTGGAAAGGAGTATGCGTGAGTCCAAACAACAATCACAAAATCTGATGGACTCACAATTTCACTACCACTTTCAAGACAACACTTCATCTTTTCATCAAAAGAATGAATCCATCAACTATGAAAAGATGCTTGAAGCCATGACTCATGCTCAAAATGCTCGAAATCGTGACATAGATATGATGGTCGAATCTCTACGTTCTTACCGTTTGACCAGTTCTGATGTCACTAACCATTCTGTTAGAGCCGAAGAGTCATGTAGTTTTGGAAATCAAGGTTCCATTTCAGAACAGTCATTTGAGCTTGCCCAAACTCCAAATAATATTGATAGTTTGGCAAGTTATCCCTTGCCTGAAATCGAACTTGAAAATGAATATGATCATGAACCCCAACTTAGGGATTCAATTTTACTTCCTGATTCAATAATGACTCCGGTATCTTCACCTGATTTTAATCTTTTCCCCGAGTCAACATTGGATCCTGTACCAATTCATAATGAAATTGAATCACCCATCTTTGAGGATCATATTGAACTTGACCAATTATACACTTTTGAAGATCCTATTGACAAATTGGCAAGTTCTCATTTTA
This sequence comes from Agave tequilana, assembly GCA_038442645.1. Taxonomy (NCBI): domain Eukaryota; kingdom Viridiplantae; phylum Streptophyta; class Magnoliopsida; order Asparagales; family Asparagaceae; genus Agave; species Agave tequilana. The sequence continues at coordinate 101,835 of JAVJIF010031028.1, read as the reverse complement.
TGATATTGAACTCAATGAGATATGTGACCTAGATTCTCAAATCTGTGATCCAGTTCACCTTTCTGAATCAATATTGACTCCTGTTTTGTTACCAAACTTGAGTAATATTTTAGAGTCAGTTTTGATTCCCCCACCTATCATTCTTGAACTTGAATCATCAATATTAAGTCACATCCCATTGTTAGAAAATACATGTGGACTTGAATTTCAACTTCTTGACTTGGACCCGCTTATTGAACCAATCTTGACTCCTGAACCTTTACTTGACTTAAGTCACTTTCCTGAGTCAGTATTAGCTCCTGTACTTCCTGAGTCCAAGTCAATCATTCTATCTTTTCATACTCCATTCTGGGACGAGGTGGCTGACAAATTTGACTCCGAAATTAGTTATGGAATTTGGAAATTAGATGGGGTTAAATTTTTAATAAAAATTCTTCATGGATTTATCTTTTTAATGGGTTATATTAAAGATATTTCTGGTAAGTTCCTCCGTATCCCACGAAAAGTCGATTGGGCCGCGTTTCATGGACCAATCAGACCACCACCGGAACCACTACCTTAAGGTAACACTTTCCTTCCCTTTCTTCTTTTTCATGCATCTATGCATTAATTCATACATTGAGGACAATGCATGAGATAGGTGTGGGGAAGGGTTCTAACATAACTATTGTTTTTCTTTTTATTAAAAAAAAAATTTAACATTTTCTTTACTTTTAAAAACTTTTTGAAAATAGAAACAATATTTTGACATATTTTTTGTAAGAAATTAAGTCAATTTTAAGGAATAGGAAAATCCAAATTAGGATTTCTTATACTTGGTCAAAATAAGATTATTTGTTTGATTTTTAGAGTTAGGAAGATAATTTGTCAAAGTAATTTAGTCTTGATCTTTGCCTTGATGAAATATGCACACAAATACACTTACACACTTAGGGTTTAAAAACAGAGACTCTTATGCCTTATAAAAAGAAATATAAAAAAAAAGAAAAAAATAATAAGTCTAATTATTGATTAGCTAGGTGCTTTGGCCTAAGCAAGCCTTAGTATTTATGCAAAAGATAATTAGATAAGTTTGAAAAGAAAAAAAATGTATCCTCTGATTAAGCTGGGTATTTATGCCTCATGAAGCATAGTGTTCACGTCTAAAAGGGGTGCATCGTATAAAAAAAAATGTATCTTCTGATTAAGCTGGGTATTTATGCCTCATGAAGCATAAGTATTCACGTCTAAAAGGGGTACATCGTATAAATAAAAAATCTTGGTTTCGTGGCCTTATCTGCTCGAGTGTTTAAGTCCTTAGGGGTGTTTTCTCACCTGGTGCCCTAAAACCGTCCGGTTTGGGTGTCACCGACTGAATGCTCGTTACATGGGCAGATTAGAAAGCCTAATGAAATTGAGGAATAAATCTCACCAAAATAAATAAATATAAGGCATAGGAGTTAATGTTGAAGAACCCTTAGTAAACTTCACAGTCACGATGGTGCATACGACTTAGGGTAAAGTAATAGACTAGATGAGAAGTACAATTTGACTCCTTACCTTGATTGATAACAAATTTTTGAATAGAGACTAAGTTTAGGAATGAAAATTTCGGTTTTCCTATAATTTATAGATTGCTTAGATCTTACAATTATATTTCAAATATTTTTCTCTTTCCAAATGCTTTTCGAAAATACTAACTCTTTATTTCTCTTCTTTATGGATTTTGTGGGTGCAATCCGCTGAAAACTCTCACGAGACAAAACTCGTCCTTTAGGGGAAACCTAGAGGTTTAACGGCTTATTGCACATGCTTAGTGCAATCGCGTGACCTGCGAAAGTGGTCTAATAATCCTTAGTATAGCTTAGTTGTTTTACTCGAGGACGAGCAAAAGATAGGTATGGGGGTGTGATTGGTCACTAATGTTGCATATTTAGTATCATATTTCCATACTTATTATAGAATAAAAGCCTGCATTGTCCTAATTAATTGCTTAATTTATTTGCAGGCCCACTCTTTAAGGAGATGAAGAGAAATGAGCCCAAAGCCCACCAAAATTCTGAATTAAATCAGAGTTAATTTGCACTCAGTAAATCAGGACAAAATCAAGAGGTTGAAAACCGGTTGAGAAGAATCCTCTCAGAATCGATCGGTTAAAGCCAAGAATCCAAGGCCATTTCGTCACACTCCGGGACTCAAACTGAAAATCCAACAAAGGATAAAGTCAGAAGGAAACATCAGAACGACCCACCAACAGGGTGTGGCCATCTGGCCACACCCTGGCCGCAGAAACGCGGCAAAAGTCGCGTTTTTGCGGCAAGGTTGGGAAGTTAGGGGGAGCGTTTGCTCCCCCGATCTCCCCGGGTTCCTAAAGGCGTGGTTTTTGCCTATAAAAAGTCAGTCTTTTCGCTGAAAATGGACGACAATGCAGAGATAGGATTTAGCCAAGTTTTCCATTTCTTAGTTTTAGGTTTTTCTTTTCTTTTTATGTAAATTGTATGTAAGCTTAGGTTAGATGATGATTCATGTAAGTAAGAGAGAGAGGCATATGTTGAGAGTGACACCGATGTACCCTCCTCCTTTCTTCCATCGTTTCAAGCAATAAAAGGTAACATTTTTATGTTCTTCTTTACTTTCATTTTCTTTTGTTTTCGTCTTCCTCTTCCGCTTTACCTCGTTTGTTTTTGTTGAGTTTACAAGTGAATTCCAAAGCACAAGTATAACGATGTTATGTGAGTGCCAACGATAGTTCATGAAGACGTTCTCCTCCTCAAGACGTATCACTTTATGCTTGTGCGAGACTTGATGATATAATGCGAACGGGGACTGAGCTCAGGCTTATGATCTATGCGTTGAACGCCTCCTAAACAAAGGTAGAACATGCAAAGGTTTTCAGGTAAGTCATCAATCAATCTAGGTAAGTATTTCTTCCTCTTCTTTCTTTTCTTTCATTTATGTAAATTAAATCACCAACACCACTCCTTTTCACTTCCTTGTAAATAATCATTTGTACATAGTCGCTTTCGCCGTTTTTTGATTTTTTCCACCTTCTTCATCTCTCATTTTCTTCTAACTTTAACATAATTCTTTTCCATTTTTTTTAACTTAAAAACAGAGAAGAACTCTCGTTTTGTTTTCATAAGGATTTCAATAAAGAATCGTAAACGCTTCTATCGCAAAACCCTCCTTGTGGATCACGACCCGCATAGCCACTTGTTATAGCGGAAGAATTGAGCACTTGAACATTTTTATTATAAGTTCTGAAATTTCGTATTTCTTGTGCAGGTTTAGCTTCAATCAATTGGCTTTGAGCCTTGTCCCTCTAGTGAGAGGTGATTGTTGTGGAGTTGTGGCTTAGTGCCTTATCCCTCTAGTGTGAGGTTGATCTTGTTTGGCTAAGTACCCATCCCTCTAAGTATAGAGGTGATAGTTGTTCTGCCTTGCCTGTTGTGTAGAGGTTGTATTTGTTAGAGAGAGGAATTGTGTACTCCTAGTTTGTATTACCCAAATCCTCAGTGGAGGTTCCTTGTGTGGGAAGTCCTGTGTGAACGATATAGTGAAAATCCTTCTGTGTGAAGGCAAGGACATAGAGCAGTGGCTCGAACCTCGAAACATATCTTTTTGTTTGCGATTGATCCACTATCTCTAACTCTCTCTTGTATTGTGCCTTGCATTATTTCATATTGTTCATACATACTTATATGCTTGGTATTGTTTGTGTGCCATACTTGTGTTGAACCAAGAGAGCTTCAAATAGCACCTCAACTCTTATTTAAGGGGAATCTAGAGGAGTTAGTCCCGAGCACTTCACCAGGAATTCGGCTATACTATTTGGTTACACTAAGTGTGTTGCAATTTATTTTTAATTCTGCATTATTTGTCATTAGATTAGCCTTACACCAATTCACCCCCCTCTAGGTGTACTTTCACTTTGCTCTTTGGATCTTGCCTCGGTCGACCGACCGGTCGACCGACACGTAATGACCAGCGTGCGGTTGACAGGCAGCCCCAACGGTCATAAATATGACAGTTGGCCAGTTGACCGGCCAGTCGACCGACAGATCATCTGGCCTACAGATTGGACCCCAACGGCAATATTTCTGAACTCTATTTAAGAGGGTTATTTTGGCCAGTTTTACATAAGATTTGAAGAGGTTTTTTGAGCTAGTTTTTCCTCCCTTTTTTAGAGGTTTTTCAACAAGTTTTAGAGCTTAAATTCTACATCAAAAAGAGTGTTTATAAAAGTGATTCTCTTTTGTTTTTCAAAAGGATTTTTTGAGTTTTTCCTTTACAAATCTATCCTAGTTTTTCTCATAAAAACTTGAGATTTTCATTGCCATATCTATCCTATAGGAACTTTATTGTGAGAGTATTGTGGTGATCAAAGGTAGAAATCATCAAGTATTCATCTTTGTATTTAAGGAGGCGAACTTGCGGGTTGTGACAACTTCTTATAGGATCTCGGTGTAGAGGTGCGGCCTCGGCAAACTAGTGTACTTGTGTGTGTTTTTCTTGTGGAAACAAGTGAGGGACTTGCAGGTCCAAGAGTTCTAGTTTGAACTCGTTGTAGGTGTTGCGGCACCGAGTGATCTTGCGGGATCGATTCTAGTGGAAATCCTTCATAGTGTTGAAGGCAGGGACGTAAAGCAATGGTGCTCGAACCTCGAAACAATTCTCCCGTGTTTACGATTGATCATCTCTCTCACTTGTGTTTATATATCTTGCATGTTTATTGTTTATCTCTTTATGTAGTTGATATATCTTGTGCTCAATTGATATATGATTTGGATTGTTTGCTCACACTTGTATCAACCAAGAGAGCCATAGTGCCACCTCAACTCTTAATCTAAAGAAATCTAGAGGAGATAGTCCAGATCCTTTCACCGAGAATTCGGCTACACTCTTGTGTTATACTTTGTATGTTAGCTTAATGGCTTTAGTTTGCGTGAATAGTTTTTAATTCCGCATCATTTTCATTAGATTATCCTGTACAACTATTCACCCCCCTCTAGGTGTATTTCAGTCATTGCATATAATATAGGATAGTAAGATAGAATTCTTGAAATATGTTAATCACAAGTCAAGTAGTAATATATCAGGTGGTAGGTGATAAGTGATATCATACAGGTGTCAAGTAATGGCATGTCGAGTAATAATCACAATAGATATCACTATCGTATATCTCAATACAGGAAAATAGTACTGATACAAGGGATAAGTACGAATACAAGAATACAGTATGGATATAGGAGATCAATTCAAGTACAGGAAAACAGTACCAATATAGGAGATCGGTACAATACAAGAAAACGAAAAATCAATTTTCATGATAAGTAAGTGTATAACTCATATCATCCACCCTATTATGTACAAGTTTAAAAGGATATACATTAAGACTCATAAGGCATGGTCACCCAACCAACCGCCCTTATTGGGAAGAAGTTTTTTAAAAATAATATTTTAAAGATAATTTAGCATAGGTTGAAAACTCTACCAATTGAAAAATAATGAACTAGTTTTAAAGTAAATTTAAAAACTAGTACGAAATCCTTCAATTTAATAAAACATATTTATATCCATGAAAATAAGCTAACTACACGAGAATTGACATTCAAAGAATTATGAAGCACATAAATTCTCATGAATCCAATATCATGAGTAAATACTATAGATCACCTAGAGGGGGGTGAATAGGTGATAAGCTAATCTAATGATGAATTAATGCGGAATTAAAAACTATTTATGCAAACTAAAAATTATTAAGCTAAACACACAAGGTATAACACAAGAGTGCAGAATTCCTGGTGAAGGGCTCTGGACTATCTCCTCAAGATTCCTCTAGATAAGAGTTGAGGTGTTATTATGGCTCTCTTTGTTGAATACAAGTGCGAGCAAACAATCCCAAGCATATAACAATAAGGCACAATATATATCAAGCATATAAAGATAAGCAATAAAAGTATGCTAGATATAAACACAAGTGAGAGATAGAGAGAGCAATCGTAAACACGGGAGATTTGTTTTGAGATTCGAGCACCCTTGCTCTACATCCCCGCCTTCAACACTATGAAAGATTTCCACTAGAATCGATCCCACCGGATCACTTGGTGTCGTAACACATACAAGGAGTTCATATTAGAACGCTTGGATTCACTAGTCCGCTTACTTGTTCCCGCAAGAACAAACACACGCAAGTACACTAGTTTGCCGAGGTCGTACCTCTACAACGAGCTCCCATAAGAACTCGCCTCCTCAAATACAAAGAAGAACACTTTGGTCATCTCAACACTTTAATCACATAAAAACACTCTCACAACAACTCTCCTATAGGATTGATTTAGCAATGGATAGCTCAAGTATATGAGAGAAAAACTTGGATAGAATTTGTGGTGAAAAACTCAAGAAATCTCTTTTTCAAAACACTCTTGGAAAAACTCTCCTTTTGATATGGAAGTATTTGGCTCTAAAATAAGTGGAGATAAACACATAGATAGGTAGGAAAAACTAGAAAGCCCACTTTAAATCTTGTAGAAAACAGTCCAAGGGAATTCTAATTTCAAAGCTCCCAAAATATGGCCGTTTGGAGGCCAACTCAGTAGCAGATCCTGTTGTCGGTCGATCGCCCGGTCGACCGGCCAACAGTCAGATTTTCGACCGTTGTGCCACTAGTCGACCACCCAGTCGATTGAGGCCTGGATACAGAGAGCAGAGCTCTCTGCCGGTCGACCGACCGTCGACCAGGGCCAGATCCATGGAGCAGAGCTCTCTGACGGTCGACCGGGTCGGTCGACCAGCCCTCCAGCCAACGTGGCTGTGGACATTTGTGCACATCGGTTGACCAGACCGCTCGATCGACTTCTGTCTCGGTCGACCGTCCGGTCGTTCGGCAGAAGGCCTGGTCCAATATTTTAGGGATGAAAACTTGGTCTTTTTACCTTTAATAAAATGCCATATATTCTCATAAATTCTACAAAAATAAGTTCATTGATATACTTTGATATACAAACATGTTTGATTAAAAATCAAAACATATTACAAATATTTTTGAACTATTTTTGTAATATAGAAATTTTGGCTTAAACAAAAATCTGTATTTTTCAAAAATAATCTCCAAATTGAAAAATGATTTTTTCAAAACTTCTCCAAATATAAAAACAAAATATTTTAAACATTTTTGAAGCTTAGTGTGTATGGATATGATCCACTACACATATGAGATGAAATATCTATATTTTTGATAGTAAGCTCTAAAATAAGTTTTGATAAAAACACATGTATATTTTGAAGCTTAAAAACCAAAATGGTATTTTCTAAAACACATATAAATTTTATGTGTGTGTAAATGAACTTGAGCAATCCACCAACTAATTTATCCTTTACATTTTATCTAAAATAAAATCTTGACACTTACAAAACCCGAACACAAGTCTTCTAAAAATCTTCTCTTGAAAAATCTTCTTCTCCTTCATGACTTGGTCCAAACCTCGATCCAATGAGTTAGACTCCTCTTGAGTACTTGATGCAATCGTGATTAGCCAGTTCTTGAATCAACACGTGCTAGCTCCAAAACTTGACTTTAAATCCTTTGTTGAAGCTAAACGCCTACTAATATCTTGATCAAATATCTGAGACTAATTAAACACAAGATCATTAGTACTATAACTACATGAGTTAATTATCATCAAAACTAGAGCGAAGGCCTTCGGGCCAACAATCTCCCCCTTTTTGATAATGACAAAACTCATGGAGTTATATATGCATAGATTAAAGATAAGCTTCATAGAAGCTCCCCCTTAACTTATGCAGAACAATAAACAAGTAGATATTCAATAAAGTGCATAAAACTAAATAATTATATGTGCATAAAAAAGGAGATAAACATGCATAAACTCGCGAAATTCTTCTCCCCTTTTTGCATAAACAAAACAATATGCATAAACATAAACTCTCAAAATCCTTCTTCCCCTTTTTGTATAAAGCAAGGCAATTGAAATAATCACGCATATATAAACTCGTCAAATACTTCTCCCCTTTTTTGTCAATTCATCCACAAAGGGGCTAAAATAAATCAACCAATAAAAATATATATGCGATATACATTCATGAAGAGAGGGACGTGAAGTTAGCTCCCCCTCATACATGCATTATATGAAGAAGGGGTGACAATACCCTAACTCACATTAAGCATAACATACAATGCATAAGCGGAGATGTTCAGCTCCCCCTACACACGTGTACCACATAAAGAAGAGATGTCAAGCTCCTCAATATAAGATACACTCAACATGAATCTATATATAGAAGAGATATTAAGCTCCCCTTGCATATAAGCAATACATATCAAGAAATCTTGGAAACACTTTAAAACAAATTTTGAATTTTCTTAAATCAACAAAACACATTTTGATATACCACTTGTAAATGAACGAAATTTTAAGATACCAGTTGTACATAAACATAATTTTAAGATATTAATAGAAGATTTTTGATACCAATTGAAACTAAAATATTGTAAATTTTGATACCAATTAAAATGTTAATTGAAATACCAATAAAATAATGCATAAGCTCATTAAGATAACAATTAACATTTAAAAATTAGTTAAGCTTAGCATAAACATAATTTGTGCTTTCAACATATAAAGTTATTGTAAATCAAGTACAATCAAAACATATATATGCATCACAAAGAAAATACCAATTGAATTGATATTATTAGAGATTTTGAAGCATACATATATAGAAACAAATATAAGTATACAAAAATAGAATTTTCATGAAGTTCGTGTGTATTACTCATAACTTCATGCTCATGTTAAAGAGATTTTCAGTAAGGCTCACAAGGCATGGTCGCCCATCCATCCACCCTTAAAGGGCAGAAGTTTACAAAAGTAGATTTGAAACTAGTTGTAAGTTGAAAATACTACCAAATGAAGAATAAATAACTAATTAAAGTAATTTTTAAAAAAACCAGTTAAAGATCCTTCGGATATGAAATCAAATCATATGTATCTCATGAAACATTACTAAGTATATAAAAATTGACATTCGAAATCTATAAAGCTCAAAAATGTGCTCATGAAACAAAATCATGAGTAAACAAATAATGTGAGTGTGTAAAAGTTATGTGAATAGCATATTCATGAAATAATCAATAAAGCTCAAAATAAATATGAAAAACAAATATGAAAATCATAAAAATTTATTTTTTATTAAAAACAAACTTCAAGTCTTATGTGTGTTCTATCAAAACTAAAAATATACATACATATCCTAAACACAAATGAGTCCATAATGTAATTTACATGAAGGCAAGTGACTCAAGGGTATACTTGTATATTTATTAGTTTTTGACAAGAATAACATTTACATGAAGCAAAACAAGTTCAAGATTAGGGAAAACATGTATAAATGAAAGAATCATCAAAACTAGGTATACATGTACATGTAATGAGTACAAATGAGTAATGAAGTACAAACATATAAGAATCAAATGTTACTCACTACATGTATAAATATAGACATAAATTTTAATGAAAACTACATCTAAACAAGTATTTACCACATAAAGTACGAAAACAAAATATGCTAAAAATAATATCAATTATGAAAGCATGTAAACTAAAATAGAAGTTTTAGGGATAGTTACCAAACCAAATGCATTATTCTCTAAGTGTCCAAAACGTGGTGGTCCTCCCCACCAACTTTCTTGATAGCGATGCATCAATTGTAGTGTCCATCAAGCTCATGCATCTAGCACCAAGGCACCAATCCTCTCACGTCAAGTGAGAGTCCACACCTACATCAAACACAAGAGGTGGGGACTTTGGTACCTATTTTCTTTTGGGTCCACAGGGGTTAGCATTATTCGGAACCCAAACATTTTTATTAGCAAAATTTATAGAGTTAATCTTATCAAAACAAAACTTTGCTAAAGGGCCTTTGCGGCTGCAATGTGTATATTTGTACACTCTAGAATGCACATGAGAATGAATGTGATCATAATGTGCAAAGTGTGCATATATATGTCGTGGGTGATGTGCATGTACATGTGGAGCTTGTTTCTTTTGAAATAAGGTTTCCAATTTATTATTATTAAATGTACGGTTACTCAAAGTAGAGCTCAAACAATTAATTTTATTTTTCAAAATTGAATCTCATTTTTATCAATAGTGGCATGAAGAGCATGGCAAGGATGAGAATCAACAATCTTTTTCTTTTTAGAAATGTTATCTTTTTCTTTTAAAACAATCTTTCTTTTAAAGAGTTGTTTTATTCCAAAGTAATTTCCTTTTCTTTTTCCACCAAAGTAATTTTATTTTTCAAAGAATTATTTCCTTTACAAAGATCATTTAATTTAGAAAATAAGAAAATATTCTCCTTTTCCAAAGATTTCTTTTGAAACATTTTCAAATTTATTTTGAAAAGAATCCTTTTCTTTTGAATGGACTAATGTTTATTTTTCAATTTCTTATTATTCTTTTTGAGCAAATCATATTTTTCAAGAAGTTGTTGACAAAAAGATACAAGCTCATCATAATATATGTCAATATTTTTCTTCGAACTCGGATTCAGAATTTACCTCAAGGGGATTATCCCCTTAGACCATGTAGCACATGTTGGAAGCATCACTTCCATCATCCAAGTCGCTCTCCGCATTATATTGCCTTTGTTCGCCAAGGGTGACTATAGTGTTCCATACTAAAAAAGCGGAATCAAAGTTAGCAATCCTAGATAAATATTCATCATTTAGGGTACTCTTTAAAGCAAGAAGGGCTTTTGCATTAGCCTCTAGATGTTTGCTATTTAAACAATATGAATATTTAATAATGGCAAAATAAACATGAATACCTGGGGCTTTGAGGTACATTGACATCTTAACCTTCAAAGTTTGGATGTTAAGAATATTAAAAATGGGAGGTGACATGAAATCCATGTGTGTGTAAGCAAATATTGTGATTAGCTAAAATGAGAATCTTTAACTCTAGATTGTTAGACCAAATCAAGAGCATAAAGCTCTGATACCACTTGTAGATCACCTAGAGGGGGTGAATAAGTGATAAGCTAATCTAATGATGAATTAATGCGGAATTAAAAACTATTTATGCAAACTAAAAATTATTAAGCTAAACACACAAGGTATAACACAAGAGTGTGGCCGAATTCTCGGTGAAGGGCTCTGAACTATCTCCTCAAGAATCCTCTAGATAAGAGTTTAGGCGCCGCTATGGCTCTCTTGGTTGAATACAAGTGTGAGCAAATAATCCCATGCATATAACAATAAGGCACAATATATATCAAGCATATAAAGATAAGCAATAAAAGTATGCAAGATATAAACATAAGTTAGAGATAGAGAGAGAGAGAGAGAGAGCAATCGCAACATGGGAGATTTGTTTCGAGATTCGAGCACCCTTGCTCTACGTCCCCGCCTCAACACTATGAAGGATTTCTACTAGAATCGATCCCACCGTATCTTCAATGCCGCAACACCTACAAGGAGTCCACACTTGAACTCTTGGATTCACTAGTCCCCTCACTTATTCCCGCAAGAACAAACACACGCAAGTACACTAGCTTGCCGAGGATGCACCTCTACACCGAGCTCCCAAAAGAACTCGAAACAACATGAACCCGTAAGTTCGCCTCCTCAAATACAAAGAAACACACTTTGGTGATCTCAAAACTTTGATCACATAAAAACATTCTCACAATAACTCTCCTATAGGATTGATTTAGTAATGGATAGCTTAAGTATATATGAGAAAAACTTGGAAAGAATTTGTGGTGAAAAACCCTAGAAATCTCTTTTTCAAAACACTCTTGAAAAAACTCTCCTTTTGATATGAAAGTATTGGCTCTAAAATAAGTGGAGATAAACACTTAGATAGGTAGGAAAAACTAGCCTGAAAACCCACTTCAAATCTTGTAAAAAACAGTCCAAGGGAACCCCAATTTATAGGCTCCCAAAATATGGCCGTTGGAGGCCAACTCAGCAGGAGATTCTGCTGTCGGTCGACTGCCAATGGTCGAATTTCCGGCCGTTGTGCCACCGGTCGACCGCCCGATCGACCGAGGCCTGGATATAGAGAGCAGAGCTCTCTGTCGGTCGACCGCCCGGGTCGACCGGAGCCAGATCCAGAGAGTAGAGCTCTCTGGCGATCGACCGGGTCAGTGGCCGGCCCTCAAGCCAAAGTGGTTGTGCACGTTTGTGCACATCAATCAATCGGACTGGTTGACCGAGTTCTGTCTCGGTCGACCGTCCGATCGACCGACAGAAAGCCTGGTCCAACATTTTAGGGATGAAAACTTGATCTTTTTACCTTTAATAAAATCCCATAAATTTTCATAAATTCTACAAAAATAAGTTTATTGATATACTTTGATATACAAACATGTTTGATCAAAAATCAAAACATATTACAAACATTTTAGAATATTTTTGTAATATAGAAATTTTGACTTAAACAAAAAACTATATTTTTCAAAAACAGTCTCCAAATTGAAAAACGATTTTTTCAAAACTCCTCCAAACACAAAAACAAGATATTTTAAACACTTTTGAAGCTTAGTATGCATGGATATGATCCACTACACATATGAGATCAAATATCTATGCTTTTTACATTAAGCTCTAAAATAAATTTTGATAAAAACACATGTATATTTTGAAGCTTAAAAACTAAAACGGTACTTTCTAAAACACAAATAAATTTTGTGTGTGTAAATGAACTTGAGCAATCCACCAACTAATCTATCATTTACATTTTATCTAAAATAAAATCTTGACACTTACAAAATCCGAACACAAGTCTTCTGAAAATCTTCTCTTGAAAATCTTCTTCTACTTCATGACTTGGTCCAAACTTTGATCCAACGAGCTAGACTCCTCTTGAGTACTTGATGCAGTCGTGATGCGCGAGCTCTTGAATCAACACGTGCTAGCTCCAAAACTTGACTTTAAATCCTTTGTTGAAGCTAAACACCTACTAAGATCTTGATCAAATATCTGAGACTAATTAAACACAAGATCATTAGTTTTATAACTACGTGAGTTAATCATCATCAAAACTAGAGCGATGGGCCTTCGGGCCAACAATATAAAATATAGAGTGCACAAAAATCATGTAATAAATATAATCATGGAGTTTCAACAATGAAGCTTAATTTCATCAAAAACAAATATGAAATTCTTTTTTCATGAACATGAAACCATTAAACATGAAAAATTCTATTTTCATCAAAATTAAACAAACTTCAAAGCATATGTAAGGTTTGTCAAAACTAAAGCATACATATAATCCAAACATAAGTTGAGTCTACAATGAAGTACATGGCTTAAAATGCAAGTGACTTAAGGATAGAATATGTATTTATATAGTTTTAAATAAAATTTACATATACATGAAGCTAAACACATTTTTATGAAAAACATGTACAGAAATGATATAAAAATAAAGGAATACAGCTATAAATATAAGAGTCATCAAAACTAGGTAATACAACTGTATCTAATGAGTACACATGAGTAATAAAACATCCAAACATAAGAATCAAGTGTAGCTCACTAATTATACAAGTGTAATACAAATTTTAATGAAAATTACATCTAAACATGTAATCAAAACATGATACGCACAAAACATCATAACATGGTTGTGAAATCATTTGTGTAAATGCAAGTATTATTAGAACGATATACACAATAGCCAAACTATAGTAAGAACACAAAAATATGAATCCATATAAATATGGGTGCATCTCAAATACTATCTATGTATATCACTTGTCTAATAAGCATTGTATTTAAACATAATAAATATGAAAACCACGACATGCTAAATATCATCAATGAAAGCATGTGAACATAAACATATCAAAAAGGATAGAGATAGTTAGCAAAACCAATTGAACTAGTCTCTAAGTCTCCAAAAATATGGTGGCCCTCCCATCAAAACTCCTTTGGTAGTGATGCATCCAATGTTATGTTCATTGAGCTCAAACGCATTCACCACTAAGGCACCAATACTCTCACGTCTTATCAAAGTGCATACCTACATCAAAAGAAATAGGAATAGATTTTGGTACCCAAACTTTCTTGGGTCCTCCGGGGTTAGCACCTTTCCTAACCCAAAATTATTACTTGCAAAATTAGAAACATTTATTCTATCATTATAAAATTTTGCAAGGTGAACTTTGCGACAATAATGTGTACAAGTGTACACTCTAGCATACAAAGAATCATGTGTGTGAGCATAATGAGCATGTGTATGCCATGGAAAGTGTGCATGCATGTGTCGAGCATGTTTCTTGCGAAACATGGATTCTAATCTCTTATGGTTCATGGCACATTAGCTTAAAGTGGAGCCCAAACAATCAAAACTCTTCTTCAATATACAAATATCATTATCAATAAATGAAGAAGATGTGGAGCATGCAAAATGCTTATCACAAGAAGACGAAGCAATAGAATCGTGATAAATATGAGCATCACAATCATTTTTCACAGAAATATTTTCTAAAGAAATGCATTCCAATTCTTTCAAAATAAAAACAATTTTGTTATTCAAAGAATCATTTTCTTTCGAAACTAAATTAAGTTTTGAAGACAAAACACCATTCTTCTTCAAAACAGCATCAAAGTTATTTTTATTTTTCTTTTAAAACAAGATCAAGTTGAGTTTCCAAGGAATCTATTTCACTTGAAGTCTCAACTTTCTCCTTCAAAATCAAATAAAGTTTTGAAAATTTTTTTCATTTTCCCTTTTAAATCAAAACTCTTACTTTTCAAAACCTTGTATTTTGAAAGCAAGTTTTCACAAAACGCGGAAAGCTCTTCATTTAAAGCATGTGTCTCTATACTATCATGATCATTAGAAGAGCTAGCACAATCATCAAAATGATAATCCGAATTTACCTCAAGGGAGTCATTCCCTTGGACCATATGGTACGCTTCATCGGACTCATCTACTATGGGTTCCTTCTCCAAAACGTGTGTCATTTGTTCCTTGGGAGAGATCAAAGTGTTCCACAATGTAAAAGCGGAATCGCAATGAAAATCATACGTAAATAATCTTTGCTTAGTGATTGCCTAAGTGCAATCAATGCATGTGCATTGCTCTCAATATACTTGTCATTGATAATATAAAAACTGTTAGTAGTGGCAAGATAAACATGCAATCCTACTGCTTTTAAATATGCACTTATCTTAAATTTTCACATATCAATATTGGAAGCATCATACATGGGAGGTGCATGATAATCCATAAGTGCAAAATATATGTGTGCAAAATAAATACTAGATTAGCAATAAAGGATCACATTCCTAGGTGGTTGAACCGAATATCAGGAGTGTTAGCTCTGATACCAATTGAAAGTACACCTAGAGGGAGTGAATAGGTGTAGTGGTAATCGAGGACAAATAATGCAAAATTAAAAATAAATGCTAAACAAACACTATGTATAACCAAGAGTGAGCTTGAATTCCCCATGAAGGGCTCTGAAACTTCTTCTCACTATTCTTCTAAATTATGAGTTGAGGTGCTTTAATATCTCTCTTGGTTGAACACAAGTGTGAGCACACAAATAATATCAAACATATATATATATGAGCAATAATAACAATGTAAGATATAAAGAGTTGAGAGTTAAGAGAAAGTTCCAAACGCAAACACCAAGATATGTTTTTGAGGCTCGAGCCACTGTTTTTTGTCCCCGCCTTCACGCAGAAGAAATTTCATGATCCACTATTGGATCTTCCACAAACGGACCTCCACTGAGGAATTACAAATACAAATCGGGAGTACACAACTCCAACTCTCTCACACACCTCTACACATGAGAGTAGGCAAAAAGCAAAGAGAAACTACATCTTGGTGATCACTAAGATCACAAACAATAACTTGGTGATCTCAAAAGATCACAAACAAAACACCTTTCACAAACAAGATCCTAGAGGATAGATTTGCAATGAAGAGCTTAAGTCTGTGAGTGCAAAAAGTTTTTAGAAAAGAAAACATAAAGAGAACTCTTGGAAAAAAACTTCTTGATAGATGAAAAAATAGAAAAATAAAACTAGATTCTCAAAACTTGTTTTCTTTTGATTTTTCAAAACTTTGAAACAAAATAAAGACAGAGATTTGAAGCACGAAAACTTATTTAAAAACTTGTTACTAAAATTTTGTAGAAAATGGGGAAAATAGTTTTTGAAAATCTTGTTAAAAACTGGCCCCAAAAACCCATATTTATAGGGGTTCAAAAATATAATCGTTGGAGGCAAAACCCAGGCCAGAATGGCCTGTAAGTCAACCATCCAGTCGACCGGTCAACAGTCAATTTTTCGACCGTTGGGGTTGTCGGTCGACCACCCCTAAGCCACAGAGAGACTTTCTCTCTGTCGATTGACTATTTGATCAACCGCCACCCACCAAGAGTTGGATGAGCTAGTCGGTTGACCGCTCAGTCGCTGCGCCTAGCTATGGTCGATCGGTCAGTCGGCCGAGCCCAAGCTGTAGGCTTGTGCATATTTCTATGCGTATCGGTCGACCGAGCCATGTGTCAGTCGACCAGTTAGTTGGCCTATAGCAGCCCAGAAATAGGATTTATAGGGTTTGAAATATGGTTGAAAACACCTATAAATTCCAATAAATTCCATAAAAATAAGTTGATATAAATACTTTGAAGTATAAATATGTGTGATCAAAATTCAACACGTATTACAAACAATTGTACTATTTTTGGGGTAAAAAATTTTAGGCTTGAACCAAATTTGTATTTTTCAAAAACTCAAACTTTGAATGGAAACCCGTTTTATCTAAAACTTTTGTATAGATACAAAAACAAGATATTTGAAACACATTTAAAGCATGATGTGCATGGATAGAATTCAATACACATAGTAGATGATATATCCTTGTGACAATAAATACAAAAATAAGTGTTGATAAAAACATAACTTAAACACATGACTAGATACATCAAAATTAGTTTTTTTAAACATATGAATCATCAATATATAAGGATAAAATTCAATATATATATAATAATATAAACTTGTTTTGATTTTATCAATCCATGAAACTGAAAAATATATTCTTGAAACTCAATAAACTCAAAAACGTAGCGGTTAAACTGAAACCAAATTATTAAACTTTTATGTGTGTGTGTATACTTGAGCAATTCAAAACTATTATGTCCTTACAAAAGATCTAAACAAATAAACATCTAAACAAACAAACCTAGATCAAAGTCTTCTTGTCGATCTTCTTCTCCATGACGACTCGTTCCAAACACGATCCAAAGAGCTAAACTGCATCTCGAGTACTTGATGCCATCTTTAGGCATGAGCTCTTGAATGAACTTATGATGCTTTAAAACTTGAATCACATATTTGTTGCAGCTTAAACACCAACTATGATCTTGACTTATATCTGAAACTTAATACCCACAAGATCATTAGTACTATAACTTCATAAGTTAATTATCATCAAAACTAAGTGAAAGCCTTCAGGACACAGGCCGGCGGTGGCGACAACAAAGAGAAAGAGAGAGAAGGGAGAAAAGCAAAAGAAAGAGAGAAGAAAAGAAAAGGGAAGAGAGAGAAGAGGGAGAGAGAGATCTAGAGAGAGATAAAGAGGAGGAGAGAGAGGGTTGGCTAGTCGGGGGACGCAGCGGTTGGTCCGCCTGGCTAAGATTTAGAGAAAGAAATGGAGAGAGAGGAGACTAGGGGAGGGAGGAAGACCAGGGGAGAGGGGGGAGAGAGACCAGGGGAGAGGGGGGAGAGGAGAGCTAGGGAGGAGAGGGTCCGAGCAACATTTCTGGGAACGGGGTGTTACATTCTATCTACCTTACAAAAATTTCGTCCTCAAAATTTCGATGAGGGTAAAATGAACACAAGAAAGGATAGGGATGAGGATTTATCAATTAAGATATGAATAACTACGGGTAGTGCTCCCAAACTACTGTACAAAATCTCAGGATATGGACGTCTTTTCCACTTCCTGCCATATAAATCTTCAGACGATGTCGTATAATACTGACCTGATATCATTTCTTTATCTGAGGGGCATGAAGTTGCACTTGATGAAAAGTCTGTAATAGAATTTCCTGATGTGTTGCATACTTACCAATACTCCAAGAATAGACCAGAATACTGAAAATAAAGAAAACCCTGACGAGACTGAGCATAAATGAAGAAAAAAATAATTAAGAATTCTGGATACTGGGCGTCTATCAATCTAAGTGATAATTCAAGAATATATAATAACTATAGAGAGTCTGAATGCTGCCTCCTGAAAAAATATCTTAGCGGTAGATAATTTCTGAGAATACCCGAGCCTCATAGAATTGGTCGAAGAGATCGTATAGTAGCTTTGTTCTGCCCTCTGCCGCTACATTCCCAGTCTATCGATATCTTCAGTTGGCATAAAGAAGACAGGAAATGGAAAATGAAAGGATTGAAAGGATTCGAGAACTAAAGGATGGATGATCAAGAAGGAATAGATAACTCTGTACTTGTAGTTGGACTGTTTAATCGGGATCCATACAATCCATTTGCAAATTTCTTTACCATCGATTGCCATCTGGACGTACTGAGGATATGAGAGCCTAAGCTCTGACACCACCCTGTAATGCCCCGATCCCGTGGCTACGGAGATGTTACTGCAATGTATATACTGAAAGTACACCTAGAGGGGGGTGAATAGGTGTATGGCTAATCTAATGACAAATGATGCAGAATTAAAAACAAATTGCAACACTCTTAGTGTAACCAAAGAGTGTAGCCGAATTTCCCGTGAAGGGCTCTAGACTACCTCCTCTAAATTCCTCTAAATAAGAGTTGAGGTGCTATGTAAAGCTCTCTTGGTTCAACACAAGTGAGGCACACAAATAATACCAAGCATATAAGTATGATATGAATCAATATGAAATAATGCAAGGTACAATATAAGAGAGAGTTTACAGATAGTGGATCAATCACAAACACTAAGATATGTTTGGAGGTTCGAGCCACTGCTCTACGTCCACGCCTTCACACAGAAGGATTTCCACTATATCGTCCACATAGGACTTCCCACACAGGGAACCTCCACTGAGGATTTGGATAGTACAAACTAGGAGTACACAACTCCTCTCTCTAACAAACACAACCTCTACACAAGAGGCAAGGCACAATAACAATCACCTCTCACTAGAGGAACAAGGCACTATATAACCAAACTCAACCTCCACAATCACCTCTACACAAGAGGGATGCCAACAAATACAAGGAAGGTTACAACTCTTGGTGGTCTCAACAACCACAAACCAATTTTCTCACTAAAACAAAATCCTAATAGATAGGATAGATAGATAGCTCAAGTGTAAGAAAATAAAGAGAAAAATAATTCACAAAGAAAAACTCTTGAGCAAACTTCTAGATAGCTATAGAAATGAAGATCAAAAACCAATTCCCAAAGACTCTATTTTTCTTTGAATTTTCCAACGCATAAAACAAATAAAGATAAATCTTTTTGACATAAAAACTCTTTTAAAAAACATGTTGTTAAATACTTGTAAAGATAGGAATTTTTCTCTTATAAATTCTTGTTGAAAACAACCAAGGTGGGGGCTATTTATAACCCTCTAAAAATCTGCCCGTTGGCAACCCGGAAAGGGCAGAAATGCCCTTCCGGTCGTCTGCCTGGTCGATCGGCCAACGGTCATTTTTATAACCGTTGAGCCACCGGTCGACCGAGGCCTGGATAAAGAGAGCAGATGCTCTCTGTCGGTCGACCGCCCGGTCGGTCGGGGCCAGATCCAGAGAGCAGAGCTCTCTGGCGGTCGACCGGCCCTCCAGCCTATACGACTATGCCGTTTGTGCACATCGATCAACCGGACCGGTCGACCGACTTCTACCTCGGTCGACCGGTAGAAGGCCAGTACAAATAATTACAAGGATTGAAAACTTGTCTTTTTACCTTCTAAAAAATCTCATAGAATACATATAAATTCCACAAAAATAAGTTCTTTTAAGATCTTTGAATAACAAATATGTGTGACCAAAATCAACACATATTATAAACAATTTGAACTATTTTTGTGATATTGAAATTAGGCTTTAAACAAAAATCGGTATTTTCCAAAAACTTAGATTTTTGAAATGGAAAGCCATTTTCTCCGAAACTTATATGGATACAAAAATAAGATATTTAAACAACTTTGAACCATATTGTATGTGGATAGAATCCAATATACATATAAAGATATCTATCTATATTTTTGACATGAGATCCAAAATCGGTTAAACCGAAAACCAAAACCAATAAACTTTAAACTTGTGTGTGCGAACTTGAGCATATCAACATTAACTAATCTTTACACAAGATCTAAACAATCTTTAATTAAACAAACTGAGGTCTTCTTGTAGAACTCCTTCTCCAAGTCGACTCGAGCCAAACACGATTCAACGAGCTTGACTCCAACCGAGTGCTAAATGCGATCTTTGATGCGCGAGCTCTTGAATCAACATGTGAAAGCTTCAAAACTCCTTTGTTGAAGCTAAACACCTGCTAAAGTCTTTCTCAAATATCTAAAACTAAATATCACAAGATTATTAGTAAATTATAACTACATGAGTTAATCATCATCAGAACTAGAGTGAAGGGCCTATGGGCCAACAATCTCTCCCTTTTTGATGATGACCAAACTTATGGAGTTATATATGCATAGATTAAAGTTAAGTTTCATAGAAGCTCCCCCTTAACTCATGCATAGAAATAAACAATAAGGATATTCAATGAATGCATTAATCAAATAACACATATATACATAAATGAAGAATACTTCTCCCCTTTTTGCATAAATAAAACATATATACTCTGATACCAATTAGAAAAATAAACATGCATATATAAATCTTAAATGTTAAAAATTCTTCTTCCCCATTTTGTATAAAACAAGGAAATGAAATAAACATGCCTGTATAAAACTCCAAATTTGTCAAAATAAACATGCATATATAAAACTCCAAATTTCTACATGCATATATAAAACTCCAAATTTCTCTCCCCATTTTTATCAAATCATCAACAAAGGGTATAAATAAACTCAAAAAAATCTTTTCCTTTTTGTCAAATCAAACAATAAAGGAATATATGCGATATATATTCATAAAGAGGAGAGACATAAAGTTAACTTTCCCTGCATACATGCATTACATGAAAAAGAGATGACTAAACCCTAATCACATAACATATAATACACAATGTATAAAAGGACATGTGAAGCTCCTACTACACACGTGTACTACATATCAAAAAGAGGTCAATCACTTCAATATGAAATACACTCAACATGAATCTATATATAGAGAAGATGTTAAGTTCCCTTGCATATTAGCAATATATATTATACATTAGGATACCAATTGAAAAATATATCAATCAAAATATTATGATATCAATTTAAGATACCAATTGAAAATAAAAAAAAAATTTAAAATACAAAAGATACCAATTGAAAATATCTTATAAATTTTTGATACCAATTGAAAGTAAAAACTAAATTTATTGATACCAATTGTAAGTAAGAACCAAAATTTTTTTGGATAAATACAAATCATTTTGCAATAAAGATACCAAATTTAGAATAATACCAATTTAAGATTATTGATACCGATATTGAAAATATTAGCATATATCAAAATAAGGTATTTTGCATCATAAAAAATGGGAGTAAGATACTAATTGAAAATAAAAATCGATTGAAAGATAAAACATGAATTTTCTTTCCCTTTATGAAATACTAATAAAAATAATGCATAAGCTTGTATAAGATACCAATTGAAAAATAATTAACATTAAGAACTAAATCAAGGTTAGCATAAACATAATTTGTGCCTTAAGATGTAAAGATATAGTAAGTACAATCAAATCGTATATATATGTATGAAAATGTAAATACTAATCGAAATTGATATTATTTAAAATTTGAAGTATACATATATAGAAAACATAAATGAGTATACAACCATAAAAATATCAATTGTCATACCAATTGAAAATATAATGAGGATCAAGTGTATAACTCATACTACCTCCCTTTTCATGCACATGTTAAAAGGATTTTCCATTTGAGCATATAAGGCATGGTCGCCCATCCATCCACCCTTAGAAGGTAGGGTTTTCAAAGATAGGATTTGAAAATAATTTTAATATGTTTGAAAACTCTACCAAAATGAAGAAATATGCAACTAGTTTTATGATAATCTTGAAAATTAGTATGAAGTTCTTTGATCGGTCACATATATTGCATATTTATTGTCATATTACCATGTTTATTATCTAAATAAATTATATTAATAAGTCCTATTTTTCTTTATAAATGCAGACCCATTGCTAAAGAATAGGAAAGAGAAACGAGTCCAAAAGCCCATCAAATTCTGATTTAATTTAGAATTAATTTGAAATCAAGAAATCAGGGCAGGTCATGGCAAATCAGAGAGGTTGAAGACTGATTAAAATAAATCTTCCCAATCAAGTAGTTGAAGCCAAAGATCAGAGGCTGTTTCGTCAAATCCTAAAGCTGAAACGGGAAAACAAGCAGGAGATAAAGCCAGACAACAAAACAAGGAGGTGTACCCTCCCGGGTGTGGTCACCTGGCCACACCCAGGCCGCGAAAACATAGCCAAAGTCGTATTTCTGCAGCTTTGTTAGGCTTTGTTGGGGGAGCGTTTGCTCCCCCTATCATTGTACGACCTCTCCCGTTTGGTTTTTGCCTATAAATACTGTATTTTTCAGAGAAAAAGGGACTTAAAATTAGTTAAGTTTTTCTCTTTGTTTTTAAGACTTAGGCTCTTTGTTAGATAATATAGAAGTTGTATCTCTGTTTTATAATTTGTAGTTCAGTTCAAATACCAGTGAGAGAGAGAGAATAGAGTGATTATAATCTAAAGATTGAAGTGACATCAATAAATAATCAAGTTTTCTCTTCTTCCACTCCATTTCATGGGTATGTCTTACTTTATTTTCATATATTATTTTTCATCTTCCATAAGTAGCTAAATTCATTTTCTGGGCTCACTATTGTTCCTCTCTTCGATCCCTCTTCTTTTTGAATAATTTTTATGTAAAGACCTAATGGAATCATATGCATGCCTAAACTAAGCCTTTCTTCTTTGAAAGTGTTCTTGAAGGCACATGAGGATGGGTTTAGATTTCTAAACTTCTAGTTCTTTTAAAACATCTCTTGAACTTGTTTTTATTTCATACTTGAAATATTTGATGATTTAATATTCAATTCAAGGTGGTTTCTGAAAGAAAAGAGTTAACTTCTTCAAACTATCTTATTTGCTTTGCTTAAAACTTTCTAAACTCAAGCTTAAGTTTTTGCCTATGATCAAGTTGAGGCACTAAGAATTTGAAAAGAAGAGCACATCGTTGAATAGTGAGATAGTGAGCCCAGATCTTCTTCTTATATTAAAAATAACAAATCACTCTTCAAGCTTTTAAAAAAATCACCTTTTTCAAAGCCTTTTCTAAGTTTGCAATTTTTCTTTTAATCATTTCCCTTCTCTCCATTTTCTTTTTCAATTTATAAAAAAAATAAAGAAAGACACCAACTCCATTCTTTGTTACTAAACAAAAGCACCGAAAAGCTTCTATCGCATTCCTCCTCGTGGACATGACCCGTTAGCCTAAAGGTACACGGTAATTCTTATCACTTTCATTTCATGATCATTTTTGGCACCGTTGCTGGGGATTGAAATCTCCAAGAAGGGAATTGAAGTAGATAGAGCCAAGATTGAGATTATTTCTAAGCTTCTCATGCCAAATGCGTGAAGGATATTCGATCCTTCTTAGAACACGCCAGTTTTTACCGAAGATTTATCAAGGATTTTAGCAAGATTGCAAGACCCTTGACTAATCTGTTAGTTAAGGACATATCCTTCACTTTCGCTATTGAATGCATGAATTCTTGGGAGAAGCTTAAGAGAGAGCTTATTTTTACACCAATCATATCTGCACCAAATTGGTCTAAGCCGTTCGAAATTATATGCGACGCTTCTAATTTTGCCATAGGTGCTGTCCTAGGACAGCGCATTGATAATAAGCAGCACGTGATTTACTACTCTAATAGGACTCTCAACGATGCTCAATTGAACTACACTACTACTGAGAAAGAATTCTTGGCAGTAGTGTTTGCCCTAAAGAAATTTTGTCCCTACCTACTAGGGTCCAAAACCATCATTTCACTGATCATTCTGCGCTTAGGTACCTCATGATGAAGAAGGATATCAATGCCCGACTCATTCATTGGATCCTTTGTTTTCCATTGATTTGCAAAGGGGAAACTTAATAAAAAATTGAAGAGCTAAATTACAAGTATTCTAAAAGATTACAAGTAGATCTTCTCAGAGATTCTGGAGAAGTGTGCCGATAGGAGTCTGGTCAGTGCGCGACCACTTTGTCCCTTTGACGATGCGAGCGATGAGATTCCCTTCTCGCCTGGTTCAGGGAATCAGAGAACAGAAGGTTGGTAAAACCCTCTTGCTGCTTCTCAAAACCGCCTTCAATTAGGAATTCCTTCTCGCCTGGTTCCGGAGATCCCTTAAGAAGAAAGTATTAGGGTATCAACACCCTGAATAGAGAAGTAATTCTCTAAAAGTCTCTGAATTCTTGTGCGCGCGGTGCGTCGTGAAGAAGTCTCTACTTGCGGAGTCCTCTCTCTCTCTCTCTCTTTGTCGGGGGTCTGATTGAGGCTAAACCTGCACACAAATACAGAATATTAGATTTAAGAATAAAAAATGCGCAAGTGCTCAATTCTTCCACTATAGCAAGTGGCTATGCGGGTCGTGATCCACAAGGAGGGATTGCGATGGAAGCGTTACAGTTCTTTATTGAAATCGTTAAGAAGAAAAGCGGAAGATTCTTCTCTGTTTTTAAGTTAAGAAAAGGAAAAAGAATTATGTTAAAATTAGAGAGAAAGTGAAAGATGAAGAAGGTGAAAATCAGAAAACGAAAGAAAGCGACAAAGTACAAATGAAGTAGAAAGAAGAATGAAAACGATTTGGAGTAAGTGGTGTTTGTGATTTAGTTTACAGAAATAAAAGAAAAGAAATAAAAATAATTGCTTACCTTCTTTTCGTCAAATGCTTACCTTGAGATCTTAGCTACGAAGTTACCTTGAATTAGAGGCATTCAGCGCATAGCCCATAAGATTTGAGTGTTGGTCTTCATCCACATTACATCATCAAGACTACTTCAAGAAAGAAATGATACAGAGAGAGACTCTACTCCATCGTCATGAGCTATCGATGGCACTCGCAATGGCAAGGCTCTTTCGATGCTTCTAGACTCACTTGGAAGACGATTGTACGAAAAAGAAGAGTAAAATAGAAAAGAAGAAGAAGAAGAAGACTAAATAGAAGTGCATACACAAAAAGAACATCGATTCGATTCCATTACAATCAAAGAAAAGAAATAAGTCTTACACCGGTGTCACTCCAGCTCAAGCTTCAGTCTTGTTCTTCGATGCAAGTCGATCTCCTCTGAATTACATAAATGAAACCTAAAATTACATAAAGAAAGACTAAAAACCTAAACTAAGAAATGAAAACTAAGCTAAATCCTAATCTCTGCATTCGCCTCCACTTTCAGCACAGAAAATGCCTTTTATAGGCCAAAAACCTAACAACCAAGATCCCGGGGAGGTCGGGGGAGTTCACGCTCCCCGTAACTCCCCAAGATTGCAGCAGAATCGCGGCTTTTGCCGTGATTCTGCGGCCAGGGTGTGGCCAGATGGCCACACCCTGTTGGTGGGTCATCCCGGGAGTTTCTTCTGATTTTATCCTTTGTTGGTTTCTTCGTTTGAGCTCCGGATTCTGACGAAATGGCCTTGGATTCTTGGCTTTAACCGATCGATTCTGAGAGGATTCTTCTCAACCGGTTTCAACCTCTTGATTTTGCCCTGATTTTATGTGTGCGAATTAACTCTGATTTAATTTAGAATTCTGGTGGGCTTTTGGGCTCATTTCTCTTCATCTCCTTAAGGATTGGGCCTGCAAATAAATCAAACAAATACTTAGGACAATGCAGGCTTTTATTCTAAAATCAGTATGAAAATGTGACATTAAATATGCAACATTAGTGACCAATCACACCCCATACCTATCTTTTGCTCGTCCTCGAGCAAAACAACTAAACTATAATAAGGATTATTAGACCACTTTCGCAGGTCGCGCGATTGCACTGAGCATGTGCAACAAGCCGTTAAACCTCTAGGTTTCCCCTAGAGGACGAGTTTTGTCTCGTGAGGGTTTTCAGCGGATTGCACCCACAAAATCCATAAAGAAAGAGAAATAAAGAGTTAGTATTTTCGAAAAGCATTTGAAAGAGAAAAATATTTGAAATATGATTGTAAGATCTAAGCAATCTATAAGTTATAGGAAGACTAAATTTTTCATTCCTAAACTTAGTTTTTATTCAAAAATTTGTTATAAATCAAAGTAAGGAGTCAAATTGTACTTCTCATCTAGTCTATTACTTTACCCTAAGTCATATGCACATTGTGACTGTGAAAATTTTGACTAAGGGTTCATTAACGCCAACTCTTATGCCTTATTTATTTATATATATATATTTTTGGTGGTATTATTCCTTAGTTTAGGCTTTCTAATCTGCCCATGTAACGAGCCTTTAATCGATGACTCCCAAACCAGACGGTCTTAGGGCACCGGGTGAGAAAACACCCATTGGACTTAAGGACTCGAGCAAACAAGGCCACAAAACTAAGGATTTTATTATATGAACCTCTTTTAGGCGTGAATGCTTATGCTTTATTAGGCACAAATACCCAGCTTAATTAGAGGATCTAATCATCTTTCGCATAAATACTAAGGCTTGCTTAGGCCAAAGCACCTAGTTAATCAATAATTAGATTTAAAATTTTTTTCTCAAACTTATCTAATTATCTTTCGCATAAATACTAAGGCTTGCTTAGGTCAAAGCACCTAGCTAATCAATAATTAGACTTATTCATATTTTTTTTTATAAGGCATAAGAATCTTTATTTTTGAACCCTAAGTGTGTAAGTGTATGAAGTGTGCATATTTCATCAAGGTAAAGATCAAGACTAAATTACTTTGACAAATTATCTTCCTAGCTCTAAAAATCAAACAAATAATCTTATTTTGACCAAGTATAAGAAATCCTAATTTAGATTTTCCTATTCCTTAAAATTAACTTAATTTCTTACAAAAATAAGTCAAAATATTGTTTCTATTTTTCAAAAAGTTTTTAAAAGTAAAGGAAAATGTTAATTTTTTTTTATTTTAAAGAAAAAGAAAAGTTATGTTAGACCCTCCCCCACACCTATCTCATGCATTGTCCTCAATGTATGAATTAATGCATAGATGCATGAAAAAGACGACAGGGAAGGAAAAGGTTACCTTAAAGTGGTGGTTCCGGTGGTGGTCTGATTGGTCCACGAAACGCGGCCCAATCAACTTTTCTTGGGTCTCGGAGGAACCTACCAAAAATATCTTTAATATAACCCACTAAAAAGATAACTCCATTAAGAAGTTTTATTAAAATTTAACCCCATCTAATTTCCAAATTCCATAATTGATTTCGGAGTCAAATTTGTCAACTGCCTCGTCCCAGAATGGAGTATGAAATGAAAGAACAGTTGACTTGGACTCAGGAAGGACAGGAACTAATACCGACTCAGGAAGGTGACTTAAATCAAGTAAAGGTTCAGGAGTCGAAATAGGTTCAGAAATTGGGTCCAAGTCAAGAAATTAAAACTCCAGTCCACATGTATTTTCTAACAATGGAATGTGACTTAATGTGGGTGATTCCAGTTCATGAATGATGTGGAGGATCAAAACTGACTCTAAAACATTACTCAAGTTTGGTAACACAACAGGAGTCAAGATTGATTCAGAAAGTTGAACTGGATCACAGATATGAGAATCTAGGTCACATATCTCATTGACTTCAATATCAAAAAATTGAGGACTTGCCAATTTGTCAATAGGATCTTCAAAAGTGTATAATTGGTCAAGTTCAATATGATCCTCACAGATGGGTGATTCAATTTCATTATGGATTGGTACAGGATCCAATGTTGACTCGGGGAAAAGATCGAAATTAGGTGAAGATACCGGAGTCATTATTGAATCAGGAAGAAGCATTGAATCACTAAGTTGGGGTTCAAGATCATATTCATTCTCAAGTTCTATTTCAGAAAAAGGAAAACTTGCTAAACTATCAATATCTTTTTCAAAATTTGGAGTTTGGGCAAGTTCAAGTGGTTGTTCTGAAATGGAATCTTGATTTCCAAAACTACATGACTCTTCGGCTCTAACAGAATAGTTAGTGACATCAGGACGGTGGGAACGTAGAGATTCGACCATCATATCTATGTCACGATTACGAGTGTTTTGAGCCTGAGTCATGGCTTCAAGCATCTTTTCATAGTTGATAGGTTCATTGTTTTGATGAAAAGATGAAGAATTGTCTTGGAAGTGGTAGTGAAATTGTGAGTCCATCAGATTTTGGGATTTGTGTTTGGACTCACACATACTCATTTCCATAATTGATGGTTTCCTATTTTGGACGGGTGGAACTGAGTATGAATCTTGAACATAATGTGGACTGGGTGGAGAAGGAGGGCAAGGTGGTTGGAAATTATGCTCGGGGGAGGTGAATCCCCACTGACTCGGTGAAGAGTTGAAATCATTATGGAAATTATAGTTATTAGATGGGGGGTATGGGTCATATTGATTCGGATAAGACCAATCCGGCACACTAGGTTGGTCAAAGTTATGATATGCCGGGTTGGTAATATCCGAAAATGAAGTCGGTGTGTAATATGGATTATTATTGTAGTTGAAAAAATTATTATTATAGTCCATATCACACAATAGAATACAAACAAAGAAAAACAAACAAAAAACAAACAAAAAAGAAAAAAATCTAGCCTAAGTTAGGGTAGACTTAGGACCTAGACGACTCCTAACTGGTTAGACTGTCCACAGGAGGTCTAATGTAGACTTTAACCACAAGCTAATCAGCCAGGTCAGGGCAAGGTTGGTGGGAGGTTTTCCGTCAAAGACGTTCCTTAATTAAATAACCACCAACCTTCGAGCTTTCGGCCCTCAATCCCTTTCCTAGACACTGATTTTGCAGGAGTTAGATTCCAACATTTTTTCCCCTAGGATAATCTCCTAATTGAGTCCGAGATGTCCCTAGGGCCAACGTCTACTCAATTTTAGTTAGGCTTGGGTTAGTGAGTGCTTGGATTCTGATTTTTGGGCTAAGGAAGGGTGATTAAATCCCCACCTTATCTTGTTAATGGGTTGGTGCCCTTAAAATCAGTTTTTGTGCAAGTGTACAAGATGAATAAGATGCAATCAAAGCGATATAAATCAACCAAGAGATAGTCCTATTCTAGATGCAATGCAAACATACCTTGCTCCAGCACTCTTCAACAGTAAAAAATAAAGGAATTAAAAAAGACACGTGCCTAAAATGCAAATGTCTAATCAATTTTTTATCTTTTCAACAAATAATTTACTGTTGATTATTAGCAGGCTTATGTTATGGCATATAAGAAAAATTAAAGTTGCAGCAAACTAGAATTTGTAAACTAAGCAGCCCTGCAAAAAGCTGTTAGTAGTCAACTCGTCCTTGCCGTGGAAACGCGGCAATTCAGAGGGCCCTTGGTCTCTACTTTTTGGAGCAGAGGCCCAAGGCCACTTGTATGTCACTGCAATAATAATTTTCTGCTTTGCTTGCCCTGTAACCTGCAACAGAGAAGAAAATTCGTTTAGTTCTAAAAAAATTTGCAATAAAAATTCAGATTTCAATAAAAACCGTTTTACCCTCCCCGGCAACGGCGCCAAAATTTGATTGAGGCTAAACCTGCACACAAATTACAGAATATTAGATTTAAGAATAAAAAATGTGCAAGTGCTCAATTCTTCCGCTATAGCAAGTGGCTATGCGGGTCGTGATCCACAAGGAGGGTTTGCGATGGAAGCGTTACAGTTCTTTATTGAAATCGTTAAGAAGAAAAGCGGAAGATTCTTCTCTGTTTTTAAGTTAAGAAAAGGAAAAAGAATTATGTTGAAATTAGAGAGAAAGTGAAAGATGAAGAAGGTGAAAAATCAGAAAACGAAAGAAAGCGACAAAGTACAAATGAAGTGGAAAGAAGAATGAAAACGGTTTGGAGTAAGTGGTGTTTGTGATTTAGTTTACAGAAATAAAAGAAAAGAAATAAAAACAATTGCTTACCTTCTTTTTGTCAAATGCTTACCTTGAGATCTTAGCTACGAAGTTACCTTGAATTAGAGGCATTCAGCGCATAGCCCATAAGATTTGAGTGTTGGTCTTCATCCACATTACATCATCAAGACTACTTCAAGAATGAAATGATATAGAGAGAGACTCTACTCCATCGTCATGAGCTATCGATGGCACTCGCAATGGCAAGGCTCTTTCGATGCTTCTAGACTCACTTGGAAGACGATTGTACGAAAAAGAAGAGTAAAATAGAAAAGAAGAAGAAGAAGAAGACTAAATAGAAGTACATACACAAAAAGAACATCGATTCGATTCCATTACAATCAAAGAAAAGAAATAAGTCTTACACCGGTATCACTCCAGCTCAAGCTTCAGTCTTGTTCTTCGATGCAAGTCGATCTCCTCTGAATTACATAAATGAAACCTAAAATTACATAAAAAGAAAGACTAAAAACCTAAACTAAGAAATGAAAACTAAGCTAAATCTTAATCTCTGCATTCGCCTCCACTTTCAGCACAGAAAATGCCTTTTTATAGGCCAAAAACCTAACAACCAAGATCCCGGGGAGGTCGGGGGAGTTCACGCTCCCCGTAACTCCCCAAGATTGCCGCAGAATCGCGGCTTTTGCCGCGATTCTGCGGCCAGGGTGTGGCCAGATGGCCACACCCTGTTGGTGGGTCATCCTGGGAGTTTCTTCTGATTTTATCCTTTGTTGGTTTCTTCGTTTGAGCTCCGGATTCTGACGAAATGGCCTTGGATTCTTGGCTTTAACCGATCGATTCTGAGAGGATTCTTCTCAACCGGTTTTAACCTCTTGATTTTGCCCTGATTTTATGTGTGCGAATTAACTCTGATTTAATTCAGAATTCTGGTGGGCTTTTGGGCTCATTTCTCTTCATCTCCTTAAGGATTGGGCCTGCAAATAAATCAAACAAATACTTAGGACAATGCAGGCTTTTATTCTAAAATCAGTATGAAAATGTGACATTAAATATGCAACATTAGTGACCAATCAGGGTCTCTTGCGCATATGCGTGGTCCATCCTCCTTATGC
The DNA here is from genome assembly GCA_038442645.1 of Agave tequilana. Taxonomy (NCBI): domain Eukaryota; kingdom Viridiplantae; phylum Streptophyta; class Magnoliopsida; order Asparagales; family Asparagaceae; genus Agave; species Agave tequilana. The sequence continues at coordinate 70,513 of JAVJIF010031028.1, read as the reverse complement.
CCCTAGTGGGCTATTTATAAGGAGAGCAAGGGTATAATTGTCCCTTGAAAATATAGAAACAGATTGAATCAAATCTGTTTAAATCTGGAAAGTAGCCTTGCTGCGAGGCTAGGATCAGCTTCTGCGAAGCTAGAAATGGCAGGTCGGTTGATCTTCTTGATCCGTTTTGATTCTTTCCATATAATTGGAAGATTTCCCCTGATCCTCTTACTCGTTTTAGAAGAGTCAAGAGATTGTGGCAATCAACTGCCAAATTTGGCATCAGATTTGATCTTGATTGGATTTGATCTTGATCCCGAATAGATCTGATCCCATCTGGAGATTTGATTGGTCAAAGGTTGACCATAACAGACCAGCAGCGGCGCTGCCCGCTTTGAACTTATAGCAGAGCTGGAGGCAGTATCTGGCAAAGTCAGAAGAAAGCTCTTCGGCGGAGCTAGATGTCGTCTGTGACAAAGCTACCGCATACCCTTTCTACGCAGTTGCGTGTGACTTCAGGCAGAGCTAACTCTCTCTGCGGAGTTACGCTTCAGCAGTTCAGGCGAAGCTATAAGTTAGCTTCCTGGCGGATCTTTGAATGGCTTCAAGGCGAAGTTGGATAATCTTAGCCTCTTAGGCGAGGCTATCTCTTTGGGCACATGTGATGCTAAGTGCTAACATCTTAGACCTGCTGAGGTCTGTTTAGAGACAATCTGGGCTCACTGTCTGCTTGATGGATCAGTGGAGTCTAAGTTGCTTCCTTGTTCCTCGGAGATGGGTGAAAACTGATCGTCAGCTTGTCTGTTACTCGTCTTTTGTAAATGTCAACAAGTTTAGACATTGTTCAGGCAAGTAAGAATCTTGTCTTTTTTAAGTGTCAACATCCTCCTTCTTCAAGAATTCGATCTCGAGATTCGAGACAAGAAAGGCGTAGAAAATATCGTTGCTGACCACCTCTCACGAATCCCAAATTCTCCATGATATGAATTGCCCATAAATGAGGATTTTCCTGATAAAAATCTCTTAGCTATCTTTAGGGAACCTTGGTTTGCTGATAAGTGAATACTTAGTCACTAACCAAACTCCATCTCCTTGGTCTAAAAACGATATATACCGGTTATTATCTCAAGTCCGGTATTTCTTTTGGAGGAACCATATCTTTTAAGTACCGTTCTGACCAAATTATTAGGAGATGCTTTCCCGATGAAGAGGTTAAGAGTGTTTTATCCTTTTGTCACGAACTTGCATGCGGTGGACACTTTGGTCCCCGCAAGATTGCTGAAAAAGTACTACAAAGTGGGTTCTATTGGCCCACCTTGTTCAAAGATTCTTATGAATTTTACAAGACGTTGTTGACACTTTAAAAAAGACAAGATTCTGATTGGTCCGAACAATGTCTAAATTGTTGACATTTACAAAAGACAAGTGACAGATAAGCTGACGACCGATTTTGTACTTGTTGATATTTACAAAAGACAAGTGACAGATAAGCTGACGACCAATTCCGTACTTGTTGACATTTACAAAAGACAAGTGACAGATAAGCTGACGATCAATTCTGTACTTGTTGACATTTACAAAAGACAAGTGACAGATAAGCTGACGACCAATTCTGTACTTGTTGACATTTATAAAAGACAATTGACTGATAAGCTGACAACCAGTTTTCATTCATCCCCAAGGGATAAAGCAGCAACTTGGACTCTACTATCCTGTGAAGCAGATAGTAAGCCCAGATTGTCTCTAAATAGACCTCAGCAGGTCTAAGATGCTAACACTTAGCATCACATGAGCCCAAAGGGATAGCCTCGCCTGAGAGGCTAAGATCATCCAACTTCGCCTTGAAGCCATTCACAGCTCCGTCAGGAAGCTAACCTATAGCTTCGCTTGAAGTGCTCAGTTATCTCTGCAGAGAGTTAGCTTCGCTTGAAGCAGAAGAATGTTCGGTAACTTCGCCACAGACGTTATCTAGCTCCACTGAAGAACTGTCTTCTGACTTTGCCAGATGTTTCTTCCAGCTCCGCTGCGGTCTGCTCTGGTCAACCTTTGACCAATTAAATCTCCAGATGAGATCAAATCTAATTAGGATTGAGATCAAATCCAATCAAGATCAAATCTGAGATCAAATTTGGCAGTTGATTGCCATAATCTCTTGACTCTCCTAAAACGAGTAAGAGGATCAAGGGAGATCTCCCAACTATATGGAAAGGATCAAAACAGATCAAGAGGATCAACCGACCTGCTATTTCTAGCTTTGCAGAAGCTGATTCTATCCTCGCAGCAAGGCTACTTTACAGATTTAAACAGTTTTGATTCAATCTATTTCTATATTTTCAAGGGACAATTATACCCTTGCTCTCCCTATAAATAGCCCACCAGGGGCACAAGAAGAGAGGAACGACACGCAAGAGAGACCGCTGCACGAGAGGACTTCTTCACGACCGTGCACATAGAGAGGCTGAACAGAGATCTATTCTCTTGCTTTAAGAATTAAGAGACTTCAGAGAATCACTTCTCTAATCAGGGTGCTGATACCCTAATACCTTCTTCTCAAGGAATCTCGGAACTAGGCGAGAAGGAAATCCTAGGCGAAGACGGTTTTGAGAAGTAACAAGAGGGTTCTACCAACCTTCTGTTCTCCGATTCCCCGAACTAGGCGAGAAGGGAATCTCATCGCTCGCATCGTCAAAGGGACAAAGTGGTCGCGCGCTGATCAGACTCCTACCGGCACACTTCTCCAGAATCTCTGAGGAGATCTACTTGTAATCCTTTGTGTTACTTATAATTTAGCTCCTCGACCCTTTTTTATAAGTTTTCCCCTTTGTAAATTAATGGAAAACAAGATGGAGACTTCGCTAGGGAATGATTTCTCCACTGCTGAGAAACAAGTGTCGCAATGCGACAACAGACCTTCGGGTCTATCTCTGAATTCAGGAAAGCCGGTACAGCCAGAGCCTCTCTGGCTAAATCTCCAAAGCAAGTCTCTGCGGAGACAGATAAGGCTCTCTGCGAGCCTACTGCGGTCCTTTGGCGTAACAAGGAAACAGGCCCACAGTGCAGGCCTATTACTGTTGAGAACCTGGTCGTTCACTTCGACCAAGGAAAATTTGAAGAAGCCCTCTCTGGGGGTGGTCTAATGCTTCATGCACAGAAGCATAGAAAGGTCTTCATGGCCAAGTCCTCAGAAGCAGAATTCTGCAAACACCCCTTAGCCTTGCGTGTGGCTAGTCAGGTTCCCTGCAAACCTATACCTCCCTTGTCAAAGTAGATGTGGAGGCCAAAGAAGAAGGCTCTGAATAAACCCTCAGGCGTAGCTACGCCACAAGTATGTCTCTCTTGCGAAGAAAAAGGTAAGATGCCTGCCTGCTCCAACAATGCTGCTAGCCGCGAAATCACAGCGGCGACCGTACCTTCGCCCAATTCCAGAGTAGTAATGACTCGAGCCAGCCTCGTTCTCATGAGCGAAGCTACTGTACCTTGGGGTACGCATGATGTTCATAGCCGCGAAGCTGGAACCAAAGCACGACAGCGTGCTTCGTTCTCTACTTCTTCAAGTACTGAGCTCGCTCTTCGCAGTGGAGCTAAGGGATCATCCCTAAGTGCTGATAGCGTTGCTTATGCAGCTTCAGCGCCCAAGGGCTTTTCCAAAGCTTTTAGCCGCGAAGTTAGAGCCAAAGCACTATCTAAGGCTAATCGCCTTCGCAGCAGCATGGCGGATAAAGCACCACAGCGTGCTCTGCTCCCCAGTTCATTAAGCGCTAAGCTCGCGCTTTGTAGCGGAACTAAGGGATTATCCCTAAGTGTTGACAGCGTTGCTTATGCAGCTTCAGCACCCAAGGATATTCCCAAGGTTCTTAGCCGCGAAGCTAGAGCTGAAGCACTATTCAGTGCTAATCCCCTCTGCGGTGATAAAAGGAGCAGGACATCGTCCTATACACGATCCAAAAGAGCCTCTGTGCTGGATCGTTTAGGCCCAAAACGGGTCTGACTTGCGGGAATTCTTGACAAACAAACGCAAGTTGGAATCTTTCCAAACTTCTTCATCCTGTTGTCAACAAGTGGGATGTTAGTTGGTGACACTCCACTCAGTCCATTGCTGGCTAGGACCAATCCTCGCCACTTCTCTAGGCCAACGATCAGTTTTTGATCGGCTGTCGGTACAAGCCCCAGTGAAAAATCATAAAAGGAGCGTCTCGCGAGACCTACCTTCTGCATCCGTCAACATGACCGGAAGAGGACGAGAGCTGCGCAGGGGCAGACAAGCGTCTGACGACACTCCCTACAGTTCCCCAGATCCAGATTATAGCCCAGGCTTAGGCGAAGTCTTGGTGCATGAAGAAGATGTCTTCCGAAACACCAGATCTAGGGTTGCGATACCCTACAGTTATGAACAGCCTTCTTCCTCAATGGCAGTAGCCTCGCCGGAACTAAAGGGAGGATTAGTCCAATGGTCTGGTGAAAAAGATGAAGATAGTGGGTATGCCTCTTCGGTGACCATCAGCTCAGTGCGAACGGACAGAGTATCAGTCATATGATTGACAATGGTAATGATGACTTTCGTCGACGCTTGGAAGCTCAGGAGCAAACTTTCAAAACCCAGCAAGAAGCTTTGGACAACATCCAACAGATGCTCGCTCAACTCCTCAATAACCAAAATAACAACGATACCGGGAGTAACCATGATGAGGAAGAACATCTTAGCAATGACCAGCCAAGACGGAGAAGTCCAAGGAGAGTTTCTTCTTTGGACGCTGAGGTCCTTAAGGGCATCCAAGCTCAAATGTCATCCCTAGCTCAGAGGGATGAATTAAAGAAAGTAGGGACAGTCCGTCCTTACCCGCTAGAATGGGATTCAGTGCCACACCCACCGAAGTTCAAACCGCCGACGTTACACACGTACGATGGTAAAAGCTCACCAAATCAGCACATCTACTATTTCTGGTCCCAGACCAGTAATGTTATAGACAATGATGCTATCATATCTAGGCTGTTCATTGGCACCTTAAAGGGGGTAGCATTTGATTGTTTCGAAGTTTACCTCCGGGCTCTGTCAATTCTTGGATCAACGTGGAAAACCGATTCCTTTCTCATTTCTATGAGGACGATACTGAGGTAACCATGGAAAAGCTCCTCTCTACCGTGCAGAAGAGGGAGAATCTATCCGCGACTACATTGAGCGATTCAGAAACTTATCTTTGATGTGCCCAGCAGGGATGCCATTACCCATGCTCTTACAGACGTGCAGGCATAACTTCTTAGACCAAGTAGAGATTCGCATGGGGGCTGTCAAAGCCCATGTCTGGAAAGAATTGGTGGAACAAGCTGAGATAGCCGAAAAGTCGGCTAAAAAGTTCGAACCATCCACCCCTAAAGGCAAATAGGGTATGAACAACAAGGAACGCGGCGATATGACGCAATCTTCTCAAGCCAAAGGGAAGGAGACTATGTCCGTAGAATTGTCAGAGGATATGCAGCCGAAGGCTAAGAAGAGCGGCTTCAATAATCAGGATTCTAAGTTCCCTCCGAAATAGTACTCCTTCAGAGACGATCAGGTGGTCACAACATTCCATTTACTCCACAAAGGGAATAAAATGAAGCTACCAGAGGCTCGACGTCCCAATGAGATAGGACGCACAAACGATCCCAAATACTGTCTCTACCACAGGATGATTCATCATCCTACCGACAAGTGCTTTCTCCTCAAGGACAGAATTCAAGCCTTGATCGACACCGGAGTCCTGACACTGAAGTCAGAGCAGAAGAAAGTCACTGCCAATATGGTAACCCTCGAGTTCGGCAAAACCCCAAAGGTAACAGTTCCTGACGGGACTTATGCAGTCCCTGCGCCACGACTAGAAGTCAAACATCCTGCGGCTAAAACTCAGGATAATAAGGGTCTTGTTCCCTTGACACTGGAGATATGGGAAGTCACGTGGATACACCCAAACCTTGTCCAAGATGAACAATGGGATTCAAATAAGTCCAAGTCGAAGGGCAAATCTTGCAATGTCATCTCCATCCTGCCAGACGATGACAATTTCACATCAGCTTCTCTCAGTGATTCTGAAGGAGAAAAGCACGCCTGCGCGACGCAGGCTGATGTACCTCAACTGACGGGTACTCGATCCAGAAAATCATACTTAAAGCAGTATGAGAAAGCTACTGATGAGACACAATAGCAAAAGACGTCAGTACAAGTACCAACACCTGCTTCGGTTCCAACCAAGGAAAAGAAAAGCCTGAGGAAGTCCAGTTTAACCATGTCCTGAAGAAGCCTTCAGGCCAAGGGCTTGGCACGCCCTTTCGTTTTGACATATTGGCCCAGCTGGCCAATATCTCGGCTCGTATTACAATACATGAGCTCCTTCGTCTCTCAAAAGAGACAAGAGAAGCGCTCAGAGATACGCTGGCTGATTTAGAATTATTCCTGACATATATGCCAGAGATCCCTAAAGACGACGCTCAGTCTCCATGCCCTGAATGCCATCAGGTATGATCAAAGGTGCCTGCTATTACCTTCACAGCGGAAGATATGCTTCTCAAAGACAACAAGCACGATCGACCTCTGTACTACACCGGATACATCGGTTCAACATGCATTGAAAGGGTACAGGTTGACCCGGGGTCTGCACTCAGCATCATCCCCAAAAGGCTCCTCTACTTCCTCGGTATACCACTACACAGGTTGTCCGCAACCACTACTACAATATACGGTTCAATGCCGGGAGTAGTCATCCACTTGAGAAAATTTGACTCCGTTGCCGAATCGGGAGCCTGAAGTCTGAGTGACGTGTTATGTCATTGACATTGACACGTCATACAACTTGCTGCTAGGACGACCATGGATCCACGCCAACTGGATCGTTCCCTCTACTTTGCACTAGTGCTTCAAATATGTTGAAGATAATGCGACAATACGAACTGTCTTCGCTGAGAAGCAACCATTTAAGGGGGTGGAAAATTACTTCACTGACGCTCTTCTGTATCAAGAGATCGGTGAAACATCGAAACAACCATTGCCGGACGATGATGATAGTGGCAATGAGGCAGATTCAGAATCTGAAGAAGACATGCCAGCCATTTTGATTGGCGAACCAATTATAGCATGTCTTAATAACCCCAATGTAACACTTCTTCTGAAGATGAAGGTGAATGGGTAATTAATGATAATATTTCTTTTGATTATCCTGCGAGTGTTGGGTTATTAGATCCATTACGGATAGCTCACTGCACATGCCTTTACATAGACCAAGTGCATCCAACACACCCATGGAATCTGTAGAAGGGGCCGTTTTAGTGATCCCTCCATCTAAAGAAGGTCAATTACCAATAATATTTGGTAGAGCCCAACCACGAGGATCCACAGCCACAGATTCAAGTTCAGACTCAGACACCCCACAATTCTTCCATTACGTACGACCAACGTGCCATATTATGAAGAAAATGGGGTACAACCTAAAACGTGAAGAAGGCCTGAATTTCGAAAAAGGAAGGCGTAGTTTGCTGCGTAACTTTGTGCCAAAAGGGAAACCTGCAAGTTACTATGATAACACACGCAGGGGGTTGGGATACGTTACACCCACACCACCAACAATGGTTCAATTTAGGGATGGCGAACCGATTCCATCACATTCTGCCTCATCCTCCAAGTGGGACTCAGACGTCAGTATGGGAACAATGTTCGAGAATCTCACCATTAATATGACTTCAAGCAGTCAATTGGAGCCTGCGGAAGCTACTGATGAGGAACCATGGGCTCAGCAATTAGATCTCCAATGAGAAAAGCGATTCGAACTGCGCGAACCACCTACTGAAGACAAGGTGATGCAAGTCAACTTGGGTAGTCAAGATCACCCTAAGCCCATCTTTATAAGTGAGAGCTTATCACTTATAGAAAAAGAAGAATTAATAATACTCATAAAGGAGTATATAGACGTCTTCGCATGAAACTACGAAGACATGCCCGGACTTGATCCACAAGTCACCATGCATCGTCTGAATATCAGATCTGACATCAAGGCAGTCAAGCAGCAACAACGTCGGTTCCGTCTGAACATTATGGAGGCTATTGAAGTCGAAGTTCATAAGCTCATTGCATGTGGCTTCATACGGGAGGAACGGCATCTAGATTGGTTTGCTAATATCATTCCCGTCCTCAAGAAGAATGGGAAAATACGGATCTGCATCGACTACCGTGATCTCAATACAGCTTGTCCTAAAGACGAATTCTCACTGCCCATCACCGATGTCATGATTGGTAACACCTGTGGATTTGAAAGAATGTCTTTTATAGACGGCTTTTCAGGGTACAATCAGATCAAAATGTACCCCGATGATGAGAAGCACACTTCGTTCCGAACACCATTGGGGGTATACTGCTACACTGTGATGCCCTTCGGGCTAAAGAATGCCGGAGCAACCTATCAGCGGGCAATGAGTACAATCTTCCGCGATTATCTCCGAAAAACGGTAGAATGCTATGTCGATGACATTGCCGTCAAAAGTCGCAATAAGAATGACCATCTTCGTGGCTTGAGAATGATGTTCGATATAATGCGAGCTCATCAACTGAAAATGAATCCGACAAAATCCTTCTTGCGAGTTTCGCGTGGCAAGTTCCTTGGGTTTATTGTTACATCAAAAGGAATACATCTTGACCCAGATAAGGTCAAAGCCATTCAGAGTATGCATCCATCGAGGAATCTTAAAGAGCTTAGAGGCTTGCAAGGTAGACTGGCTTATATCAGAAGATTCATCGCAAATCTCTCAGGCCGTTGTCAACCGTTCTTCCGACTCATGAAAAAGGGTGCTTCTTTGTATGGGATCAAGCTTGTCAGGAAGCTTATGAGGATATTAAGACATATCTCACAAAACCTCCAGTCTTGGTAGCACCCACATCAGGGAAACCATTCTTGCTTTATGTGAAAGCCATGGACCATTCTCTTGATGCCCTGCTTGCTCAAAAAGATGACAATGGTCACGAACAGGTCATTTATTATCTGAGCAGAACTCTGATGGGGGCAGAATCTCGCTATAATCTTATCGAGAAAGAGTGCTTAGCTCTTGTCTTTGTTGTTCAGAGGACACGATATTATTTGGTCGGCCAAACCATACATGTCATCTCCATAGTGAATCCTTTGCATCTTCTCATGACGAAGCCAGGATTACTGAATTCAAGATTGGCTAAATGGGCACTTCTTTTGTCTCAATATGACATGATCTTTATCCCTCAGAAGGCGGTTAAAGGCCAGGCCCTTGCAGAGTTCTTGGCTGCTTATCCAGTTCAGGAACACTCAAAACTTCAAGAAGATATTCCGGATGAAGTCTTCGAGTCCAATGTAACTTCAAAGGATGAAGTATGGCAGATGTTCTTCGATGGAGCATCATGAATAGGTCCTAAGGTCAGGATCATCGCCAGCATGGGGGTTGTGTTTATCTCTCCACAGAATCATGTCCTTCCTAGAGAATTTTCTCTGACGGCATCATACTCCAACAATGTAGCGGAATATAATGCTCTGCTCATTGGTCTTCAGCTCGCCCACGGAATGGGGGTACGCTATCTCGAAGCTTATGGCAATTCAAAACTGATTATCAATCAGGTTAAAGGCGAATATGAGGTCCGCCACGAGGACTTGGTGCCTTATTACCACACGGTCATCGAATTGGCTGATCTGTTTGATGGCTTCTACATCGAGCACGTGTCTCGATCTCAGAATACCAAGGCGGATGCTCTTGCTGCATTAGCAACAACACTAGCCTTACCAGTCGATATCGAGTATCACCTCACAGTGGCGACTCGACACCTTATCTGCACTAAACATATGTTAAGAAGCAGAGAGGTCTATAATATCTCGACAGATCTTGAGCCGAGAGATTGATGATTTCCTCTCATCGACTATGCTTTATACGGTCTGCTACCAGACGATCCTAAAGAAGTGGCATCTATCAGACGAAGGTCTCTCCGTTTCTACTACGACCCAACTCTGAAGACACTTTACCGTCGTTCATATGACGGTGTCCTCCTCCGTTGCCTTTCTAATTCAGAGGCGCAGGAAGTGCTTAAAGAAGCACACGACGGCATTTGCGGAGCTCATCAGCCAGGTCCAAAGCTCAAAGACAGGTTGCATAGGCTTGGATACTATTGGCCAACCATGATAGTCGATGCCATCCAATATGCACGAAGGTGTAAAGCATGTCAAATTCATGCGGACTTCATACACCAGCCTCTGGAGTTGCTCCATCCAACTGTTGCTTCATGGCCATTTGAAGCATGGGGCATCGATGTCGTAGGGCTAATCAGCCCCTCCTCGACAAAGGGTCACCGGTTTATCTTAGTAATAACCGATTACTTTTCAAAGTGGGTAGAAGCCATACAGCTGGTTGAAGTCAAAACTTTCAACGTGGTTAATTTTATCAAACACCATGTCATCCATCGATTTGGTGTCCCTAGGCGGATCATCCATGATAACGGTCCCCAATTCAGAAGCCAAGTATTTTATCGGTTCTGTGATAAATACCGAATTCAGAATGTGACTTCAACTGCCTATAATCCCGCCGCTAATGGCTTGGCGGAAGCATTCAATGAGATGATCATCAAGTTACTCAAAAAGTTCATCTCCTCGAATAAGCGAGATTGGGACTAAAAGCTTGGTGAATGTCTTTGGGCCTACCGAACCACGGTTTGGACCCCCACAGGCAATACACCTTTCTCCCTGGTGTACGGGTGTGAAGCAGTCATACCATTGGAAATCCAGATGCCGTCATTACGAGTTGCTCTGACCACTAAGATCACATCAGAGGACAATGATCGGTTGCGTCTTCAAGAGCTCGAAGCCCTAGATGAGAAGCGACTACAAGCTCAGTAACACATCGAGTTGTATCAAGCTTGAATCTCAAAAGCCTTTAATAAGAAGGTCAAACAAAGAGTCTTCCAGAAAGGAGATTTAATTTTAGCCTTCAGACGACCGATGATCATGACGCATAAAACCAAAGGCAAATTTTAGCCTAAATAGGAAGGACCGTTTTTAATAGAACAGTCTATTCAAACGGAGCATATCGCCTTATGACTTCAGATGGCGATTTACTCATGATGCCGATCAATGGCAAGTTCTTAAAGAAGTATTATCCTTGATTAAGGACCCTTCTCATGATCAAGTTAACATTACACCTCTGGTCAAAACCCTCAAATCCAAGGTACACATAAAGAGCTCTCTCTCTTCCTCCAAATGGGATCATACAACCATAAACCAGTAGGAACCGGTCACACACTGGTTGTCCTGAAGGAGGATCAAGGTTACACATACGCTAACCAAATGATCCAACACCTTTAATGGTTAAGGATAGAGGAAAATGTTGGCCTTTAAGCCTAACATAAGTCCTCGACAACTAATCATGCAGAGGGGAATAGCACGGCTAGCCCGACTCAAACGGTAGTTGGTAAAGGCATATCAGACTCGTTGACAGTTGAGGATTTGCTAAAAATCCTAAGGGACCTGTTCCCATTTGATTCCCTCTCCAAAATCGCTTACCAATTCTCATCCATAGAATGGTAAGACCACATATAAAGATTTTTTCATCCATTTTGCTATTACGTTAACACCAAACCTATGATAGTGATTTCCTCGTTTCTCTCCGTGAGAATGAGACCCTTTCATGCTATGTTTAACAGTATAACTTCTGGCATCCATTTCGCTGTTACGTTAACACTAAACCTATGACAATGATTTCCTTGTTTCTCCCCGTGAGAACTAGACCCCTTTCATGCTATGCTTAACAGTATAACCTCTGGCATTCATTTTACAGTTACATTAACATTAAACCTATGACAGTGATCTCCTCGTTTTTCGTAATGAAAACGAGACCTTTTTGCAAATCCCATCAAAATTTTGAGCTTGGTAGCTTCTCAATCGGTTACATTATTACGACCTCTGAACTGACAGATAGCCAAGTCTCACCTTTCAGTCCGATAAGGACTACTTCGAGCTTGGTGGCTTCTCAATCGGTTACGTCATTGCGACCTCTGAACTGACAGATAGCTAAGTCTCACCTTTCAGTCCAACAAGGACTACTTCGAGCTTGGTGACTTCTCAATCAGTTACGTCATTGCGACCTCTGAACTGACAGATAGCCAAGTCTCACCTCTTAGTCTGTCAAGGACTACCTTGAGCTTGGTGGCTTCTCAACTGGTTACATCATTGTGACCTCTGAACCGGCAGATAGCCAAGTCTCATCTTTCAGTCCGACAAGGACTACTTTAAGCTTGGTGGCTTCTCAATCGGTTATGTCATTGCGACCTCTGAATCGACAGATAGCCAAGTCTCACCTTTCAGTCCGATAAGGACTACTTCGAGCTTGGTGGCTTCTCAATCGGTTACATCATTGCGACCTCTGAACTGACAGATAGCCAAGTCTCACCTCTTAATCCGTCAAGGACTACCTCGAGCTTGGTGGCTTCTCAACCGATTACGTCATTGTGACCTCTGAACCGGCAGATAGCCAAGACTCACCTTGTAGTCCGATATGGACTTTATTGAGCTTGGTGGCTTCTTAATCGGTTACGTCATTGCGACCTCTGAACCGGCAGATAGCCAAGTCTCATTATTCAGTACAGTACGGACTGTTTTCTCAAATGGCTGCAGTACAACTTGAAAGTGACAGTTCAAAAGATAAAATGAATTGGAAATACGACAAGGGGAGTCAAAACAAAATTACTTTTATTGATTCCGAAAAGAAGGGATACATGAAGACACATATATTACAAGCTATGATAGTGCTTCATAAGATTTGATCCGCCCTTCAAGAATGGCCAGCCTTGTCTTCCTATCATCAGCAGCCCGGACAAGCGCCTGCGACCTTAGCTCAGCCTCATTAAAGCTCACCGTCTGGGCCAAGCGAGCTTCAACCTCAACCAAGGTTGCCCTCTGAGCTAACTTCTGCCATGAGAGTTCGTCACTCCGAGCCTTAAGCTGCTCAATCTACGCAGTCTCTTCAAGACGCACTAGTTCAGCCTTGAATAAAAGAAGATTTGCCTTCCTGATCATCTCCTTGGCCTTTTCAATTTTATCTTCAGCGTCAAGAAGAGCACTGCTAGAAGCATCTATGGCGTCCCCGAGCTCTACCTTCCTTGTCTCCAAGGATTTCAAGTCAGAAGAAATGGCCTTAGCGGCTTCCTGAGCGATAAGATGAGCTTCATGCATCTGAGCGACAAGGTGCGCAAGCTGCTCATTAACTGAAGACTCCAGGTCTGAATGGCTAAGGCGGCGCCATTCTTCTACATCCCTCTCAAGTTTGTCCACCAAAAGTTCCAATGCAGTGGCCTGGTCATCCCCTCCAAAGTCTTAGATACTCTCGATGCTTCGGGAGAGGACCACCTTCAAAGCAGAGAATGAGATAGTCGAGCCTTTCAAAATCAAAGCAATGGATCTCTTCAAGCTCTTATAAAAGCTATCGACTAGCTCAGCCACAAATTCATTCTCGGCCTCAATCACTCCTGGCAGACAGCAGGCCCTGAAGATTCCACTGGCTTTATTGACACCTCTGTGGAAGGAATATTAGAAGCACTGGCTGCACCAACGTGAGAGGTCATCGGTGATCTCGGAGGAATCTTCATTGAAACTAGTACACTAGCCACAACTGAGGTCGGACTAGTGACTATTTCTGGGAGAGCGGGCTCAACCACCAGTGTTGGGGAAGTAGGAATGGTAATCACCTTCAGCTCCGCACCTGGCAAGATAGGCGGTGCTGGCGAAACTGATGGCATCTCACTCACCGATATGGTTGGAAGTGAGATCGGCTCCATGACTACCGTCTCCTCATTTTCAGTTCCTCTGGTTGGTTCAGGCTGATAAGAGGGCAGGTCACCATACAGAGCATCCAACTCAGCAGCATCTGCCACGGTCGAAGTGCTTACTTCACCCCTAGATCCCTCAGGAAGATTGGTTGGCTCTCTTGAAGTCGATGCACCCAGAAGCGAAATACCTGCGACAAGACTTTGTTTAGGCAGGGCATAACAAATAGCAAGTGCTAAAAGGTTAAAAAAAATACCAAAAGATAATGTCGCCTCAATCGTCTTGACGGCTGCATCAGTCCCCATGGGCTCCATAGGAAAATCTTTGGCGGAATCAACACGAATGGCCGGCCTACCTTCGCTTATCGAACCCTTCGTGGTCCACCCAAAGGAGCTAGAAGCTTCGGGACTTTCTTTCAAGGTCCCAGCGCCCGAAGGACCTACATCAGCCGCATCATCTCCAGACTCTTCTGAGACGGCGAAATAGCCAGCCTCATCGCCCTCCTTATAGGTAAACAAGGGATCATAATGCTTCCCTTGTTCTCTGATAGCTTCAGCTCTCAGGGTTATCACCGCCTCAGTGCCTGAATCACAAAGCAATAATGAGCTGTCCGGAATGCATAAAAAGTGTATTGCAAGGATGAAGCTGATCTTTCCCGGGTCCGGAGCAGCATCGCCAGTAGTCGGTTTAGAAGCCGACAATTCAGTTGCTAATGGGGCAGGAGGAGGAAGCGCTGCAGATGGTTCGCTCTCTGCAACAACTGTAGGAGCGTAGCGACGAGGCTTCTTCACTACCCTCTTCCTACGAGTCTACCCTCCTGCTTTTGTTTGAAGTGGACGTCGAGATCTTCTTCCTCCACTTCTTCAACATCAGTGTGTTCTATGGGGGCCGTCCCCACCGTGCCAGAAGCAGCCGCTGGAGTTTCAGCACCCGTTTCCGCTTTGAAGCGAGGACTTCCTGCATCCGAGGCTTCACTGTCATCAATAGCAATGAACTCCCCGATGCCTGGGACGCGAACCCTTTTACCCTCGCCCTTCTCAGTGACTTTTTGCTTCAGCCGCTGAGAAATTAACTTCACACTAGAAGAATTAATAGAGAATCCGATGGGTGTGGAGTTTGAGGTCGTATACCACTAGCGGAATCCCAGGGTCATCATATGGTTTGGAGTCCTTAGCGGCATGCACAGCCGCGCCTTGGTACAGCCTGCAATGAAGAACCGCCAAGCACGGGCTCCATCGATGAAGCTTCCCATGAAAGCCAGATTGCTGTTTGGATTGCCCACGTACAGTTGGTCATATCCAAACTGACGGGCAAACTGACTTGGAACATAGGGCTCCAAGTGGCAGGTATCCCCGCTTCTGTACAACAAATGTGAGAGCCGAATGCTGACCAGCCACTCAAAAATTCCCCAGCTCAATGACGTCTACCCTTCCCCCACGTCCTTGAACTCTTCACCATAGCCCGCATCCCGAATATAGGGGAAGCAGCGGAAAAGGCTATAGACGTCATAGCGGCACAGCAACTTACGGACCGCAGCCACGTAAGTCTTCAGCTATGAACATCCCTCGAATCGATGGAGAAGCGCCATTCGAACACCTTCTGGGGGGGTCCTCTCTGGCTTCGATCATGGAGGGACAGTGAAGGGCAAATCACGCCATCAAATAAGTATACGGCGACCTATTCTGGGGTTTAGTCCTTCGCAGGGCAAAATAGTCCCCTTTCCTCGCTTCGTCTTTAATAGCCTACAGAAAGCCTCCGTCAATGAGCGAAGGACTCTCTGAATACAGCACACCATGGTCGAAACAAGTCCAAGAGAACGACCATGGACTAGACGAGCAGCAGGCAACAAGACAGTCAGGTGAATGACGTCACCCAAAGAAGATGGCACCACACATCTCTTCAACCAGACCATCAAGAAACCAGCCAAAAGTGTCTTCCGGGATGTCGGCCGACGAGCCTGATGGTGGAAACTCCGAAGAATATTGCCTTTTTCATAGGGGCCGTCATCTTCTTCAAGAATTATATCCCCTTGAGAATGCTTTTGCATCCGGCAAAAGATGTCTTCATCAGCAACTACATAATGAGCCACCTCAGGAGTATTTTCCATATCTGGGAACAAATAATTTCCCTAGCTCTTCAAGCTGCATGAAGCTCCCTTATTGCTCCCATGCATGCTGGAGCAAATGTACAAGTGGCACATTAACTCCCAGTAGGTCTCAAACAAGGCGGGCTCCTGCTTCTCCAGAAATGCCAATTTCGCCATGCACGGGAAATATTCTTTGTATGGGAGGGATCCCAAAGGCAAAGTAGAGACTTCCCACATCTCGTGCAGAGCCATGCCCAATTCGCCAACAGGGGTGAAGAAGGTCCCTGTAGCCAGGCAGTATAACTCAAAGATGGCGTAGAAGTTCGCCACGCTCATCTGAATGCCATAACAGGTCGCCCTGACGGCCTCATAAAGATTCAGCCTCTCCAGATCCTCCTTGAAATGAGCAAGGACATATAGAGTCAAATCTCTCCACCATGCCTTCGGAGGGTGAATCCACCCTGGAGTCCTAAAGTCAGTGGCTGGATAGTTACCACGAACCTTAAAGAATTGATTCCCAAAGGTCTGCGCCACCGCAGGGTTTTCTCCCACTGGGATGTCTGGAAGTACATTCCCAGGGTGGAGACCCATTATGCAACAAGGAGGCCCCGCTCTTGTGTAACCGGGTGAGGGAATTATCAACTTCCCTACGTGAACGGATTCAGTAGTCCGACTCACTTGCTATTGCATTTTCTAAGCCATCGTCACGCATTGGAAGAAGGACAAGGGAAAATGCCGCTTGTTAGACAGAAGATAGAACTTCTCGCCATCTAATTGGAAAATCCACTGCCCCTCTCCGGCTAGTAGCTGGCGATTATGGTCTGGCGCCGCATCTCCGAACATGAAGCCGGGCTTTCAATAGATTCGTCGGTCAGAATCATTAAGGGGAGCAGTAGTTAAGATGCTTCTCATGGCGCGCTGGTCCCCACCATAAATAAGTGTATCCCGAGCAGGAGAGATCCGCTCGCTGAACAGTGAAGCCTGCCCTTGGAGCTGCAGGCTGACGTTGCCATCTAGCCCCCTGGCCGTGCCAAATAGACTGTTCAAAGGACCAAGAGTATAGTGCACTGCAAAAACAAAAAAAAACTATGATTAGTTCATCAGCCAAACAAAGGCTAAAACAAAAATGCAATTTTTGTTAAGGCATAGCCTCACTCTCCGAGCGAAGCTGGCCTAACGATAGCTTCGCCCCAAAGCTTAGCTTCGCAGCTGCAGCGTAACTCCGCACTCCACACGAAGGCAGGAAGCAGGAAAATATCCAAGTGTTAGCTTCGCTCTGGAAGCTTACCCTCGAACAACAGAATGCAACAAACAACAGAATGCAACAAAGCCCCAAGGGCTAACTTCGTCAGAAGGAGGTTATTGCCTAGAGGGCATTAAAGTCCTTTTTAGTTACACTTTGAAGGACAGCTTCGCATCCTGTCATTCAACAGGATGTAAACCGCCTAAGGGATAGCTTCGCCTGGAAGCTTGAAGAAGAGACCCTTCGGTTCTAATATTCCCAGTCAAGAAATCAAGGGAAATTCAGGGAATTAAACTCCCTAAAATCACAAGATCATGGTTAATCATCTTGGATTCATCTAAAGATAGCCAGAAATCAGCTTTAGGAGAGAGATGAAAATCTCTGATTAAAAGGGAAAGATCCCTACCGGTGATTGGTCGTTCGATGACCGGAGGAGGAGAAGGACCCTCCGTTGCAGAGGTTGCGACCTCTTTTCCCGCTCGTCTCTTGGGAGCCATTGAAGAACAGTGGAGGTTCTTGGATTCTTGAACGAAGAAGAAGAAAAGAGTCAAGTGCTCTGAAAATTTTAAAGAGAAGTGATGCCTTCTCTCTCAGCCCAATCAGGCTTTTATAGGCTGATGATCACCTAAAATGATGCCTCGATAAGAGCACAGGCTGTCGTTTCAAATTAATTTGAAACGGCGCCTAAAGCATCTTCCCGAGAAGCGCTGATTCAGCCCTGCTAAGGGCTAAATCCGCCATAAATCAAGTACTGACTTAGCGCGACATATCGATAACTTCGCCGAAAAGCATGCCTTAGCTCCGCTAAAAGGCACAGCCCGAACTTCGCAGAAAATTCATGCTAGCTTCGCTGGACGCCCGTTCCTGGTTCAGATGGATCCTGTCTTTAACTTCGCATGAAGCCTAGCTCCGCCGGACCAATTCAACTGTTCTCAAATCAAAAAAGAAGGCAAAGCAAATCAGATGGGCAGAAACTAAACTTTTATTGATTTAAAAGGGAAGGTATATTGATACTACTACATCAAGGTTGTGTTTCATATAACAGAATCATTTGCTCAAAAGGCATACAAGTGGTCCTATCTACTTCTGAGATTTTGCCACCAAGAAGCTGGATCTTCTTTGATGAAAATTGGCAATGGAGGATCCGAGACCTTACAGGTGACGTCCGCTTTCCCGAAGTGGATCATCTCGGATAAGCGACTACCAGCCTCACCTCGAAGTGGATCATCTCGGATAAGCGACTGCCAACCTCTTTTGGAAACACATATCAGCTGCCCCAGTTGTTCCTCCTGCTTAGGATTTAAAGTTTCAACTGAAAAAGTAAGAGGCAACCTTCTGGTCTCTTCCATCAGAGACTGGTGAATATAGCTCACTGCAATGCAAACCGAAACAAGTTAGCAGTAAGTCAAAGGAAAAGCTGACAAGAAATGCTAAGTCAAATTCTTTGGGGCAAAGCAATTTATATCCGATTCAGTTAAAGATTGATTTCAGTTAAAGCAGAAGATAGCCTCGCTTGCACAGTGATGATGGGCTAGCTCAGCATAAGCCAAGTCCTATCCTCGCCTATATGGCTAAGTCAGACTGATCCTGAGGAACGCAGTCTTGACCCCACCTATATGGCAAGACTGTCTCAACTTTGAAAAGACTAAGTCCCAAGTTTTACCTGTGTGGCGAACTTAGCAGGCAAACATGCAATGATCTTTCTTTGATCAAGTCAAAATGATAGCTTTGCTGGGAAGCTGGGCTGAAACCCTTCTCTGCAGATCAATCAGATGCAAAATGAAGAACAAGGAAAATCAATCCCTGAGGTAGCTGTTAAAGCTAAATTAAGGGAGATAAACTCCCTAAAAAGTTATCAGTTCATTGGTAAAGTCTCTGGATGACCGAGACTTACCGGTCCTAAGCTGGGTAATGACCAGAGTGGGCATCCTCACTAGTTCAGAGATCTGAGTATCTCTCTCTAATAACCAAGAGAAGAAAAGAGCAGTCCACTTCTCTTCAGAGGACCTCAGGTGTCCTATTTATAGGCCTCATGGCCTGAGCGCTGCCGCTTCAAGCATAGAAGCGCGAGCGGATTTAAGACATTTATTGAGCCTTGAAAAAGGGAACGGTTTCCCTCGAAACCGTGCAAGGAAGAGATGATCTCCCTCATTAAGGCATTTATTAAGCCTTGAGAAAGGGAATATTCTCCCTCAGAAGCGTACAAAGGAGCAATGATCTCCCTCGATTAATGCGAGAGAGGTTATTCTAACCTCAAAAAAGGAGCAATCCTTCTCGAAATTGGCCAAAAGCAGTTGGCCTCGGAAAGGAACAACATTCCAAAGCGAACTTATTCTGGGAGGCTCGGATGCGGAGCTACCCAGACACGGAGCTACCCAGACACAAAGCTACTCAGAGTCGCGAATCAACACGATTCTTCGGCGAATCTATCTCAAAGCAGGATTGAAAGCGAAGCTGAACTCAAACACCATGGCGACGTTCGTATTTCACATACCACCAATCAAAGTATTTCAAAGTCTGAGCCATTCCATTGTAGACTTTCGAAAACTTTGAAGGGGGTCTTTTTGACACTTTAAAAAAGACAAGATTCTGATTGGTCCGAACAATATCTAAACTGGTTGACATTTACAAAAGACAAGTGACAGATAAGCTGACGACCGGTTCTGTGCTTGTTGACATTTACAAAAGACAAGTGACAAATAAGCTGACGACCAATCCTATACTTGTTGACATTTACAAAAAACAAGTCACAGATAAGCTGACGACCAATTCTGTACTTGTTGAGATTTACAAAAGATAAGTGATAGATAAACTGACGACTAATTCTGTACTTGTTGACATTTACAAAAGACAAGTGACAGATAAGCTGAAGACCAGTTTTCATTCATCCCCAAGGGACAAAGTAGCAACTTGGACTCTACTATCCAGTTAAGCAGACAGTAAGCCCAGATTGTCTCTAAATAGACCTCAGCAAGTCTAAGATGCTAACACATAGCATCACATGAGCCCAAAGGGATAGCCTCGCCTGAGAGGCTAAGATCATCCAACTTCGCATTGAAGCCATTCACAGCTCCGTCAGGAAGCTAACCTATAGCTTCGCCTGAAGTGCTCAGTTAACTCCGCAGAGAGTTAGCTTCGCTTGAAGCAGAAGAATGTTCGGTAGCTTTACCACAGACGTTATCTAGCTCCGCTGAAGAGCTGTCTTTTGACTTTGCCAGATGTTTCTTCCAGCTCTGCTGCGAGCTCGACGCGACAGCTCCGCTGTGGGTCTGCTATAGTCAACCTTTGACCAATTAAATCTCCAGATGAGATCAAATCTAATTAGGATTGAGATCAAATCCAATCAAGATCAAATCTGAGATCTAATTTGGCAGTTGATTGCCATAATCTCTTGACTCTCCTAAAACGAGTAAGAGGATCAAGGGAGATCTTCCAACTGTATGGAAAGGATCAAAACAGATCAAGAGGATTAACCGACCTTCTATTTCTAGCTTCGCAGAAGCTGATTCTAGGCTCACAGCAAGGCTACTTTCCAGATTTAAACAGATTTGATTCAATCTGTTTCTATATTTTCAAGGGACAATTATACCCATGCTCTCCCTATAAATAGCCTACAAGGGGCACAAGAAGAGAGGAACGACACGCAAGAGAGACCCCTGCACGAGAGGACTTCTTCACGACCGTACACATAGAGAGGCTGAACAGAGATCTATTCTCTTGCTTTCAAGAATTCAGAGAATCACTTCTCTAATCAGGGTGCTGATATCTTAATACCTTCTTCTCATGGAATCTCTGGAACCAGGCAGGAAGGAATTCCTAGGCTAAGACGGTTTTGAAAAGTAACAAGAGGGTTCTACCAACCTTCTGTTCTCCGATTCCTCGAACCAGGCGAGAAGGGAATCTCATCGCTCGCATCGTCAAAGGGACAAAGTAGTCGCACGCTGACCAGACTCCTACCGGCACACTTCTCCAGAATCTCTGAGGTGATCTGCTTGTAATCCTTTGTGTTACTTGTAATTTAGCTCCTCGACCCTTTTTTGTAAGCTTTCCCTTTGCAAATCAATGGAAAACAGACGTGCCCTAGATGCCAGATGGTGGGAAGGATCTCAAAATGAAATATGATGCCCCTCAGCCGAATTCTAGAAATAGAAGTCTTTGATGTTTGGGGCATCGACTTTATGGGTCCATTTTCTAACTCATTGGAAACCAATACATATTGGTTGCTGTGGACTATGTGTCCAAGTGGGTAGAAGCCATTCCTAGTAGAACTAATGATAATAAAATTGTCATAAAGTTTTTGAAAGAGAACATTTTCTCACACTTCAGAACCCTTGTGCTATCATCAGTGATAATGGTACTCACTTTTGTAATAGATCCTTTTAAACTCTTATGCGAAAGTATGCCATAACTCATAAGTTGTCCATACCTTATCATCCTCAAACTAGTGGGCAGGTTGAGGTCTCCAATAGACAAATCAAGCTTATTTTGGAGAAGACTGTAAACCAAAGTCAGAAAGATTGGTCTACCAAACTTGTAGACACCCTATGGGCCTACAGGACCACTTTCAAGATAATTCTAGGGATATCCCCTGATAGGTTAGTCTTTGGGAAGGCTTGCCACCTACCCGTTGAGTTAGAGCACTGGGCCTTATGGGCAATCAAGCAGTTGAATTTTGACTTGACTAAGGCCAGTGATCTTCAGAAATTATAAATTTTCGAATTAGAGGAGTCGAGAAATAAGGTGTATGAAAATGCTAAGATCACTAAAGATAGAGTTAAGATTTTTCATGATAAACACATCATAAGAAAAATTTTTGTCCCTGGACAAAAAGTCTTACTCTATAATTCTAGGCTTCATCTTTTTCCTGAAAAATTAAACTCAAGATGGATTGGGCCATTCCTTGTCAAAATCGTGTTTCCACACGGTGCTGTAAAGAGCAGTGACACCAAGAATGGAAATGACTTTAAGGTAAATGGTCAATGTCTTAAACCTTTCTTAGAATCGGTGCCGGTAAATGAAACGGCTATGGGTCTTTTTGACCCAGTGTATCAGTAACTTTTCGCTTTTCCATTTTATTTCATGCATCTATACATTTCTTTCATACATTAGGGATAAATGCATGAGATAAGTGTGGGGGAGGGCTCTAACATGACTAATATAACTATAAAAAAAACAAAGAAATATATATATATATAAAGAGAGAAAAAAGAGAAAAAAACTTTTTGAAAGGTAAGAACAATATTTTGATATATTTTTGTAAGAAATTAAGTCAATTTTAAGGAATAGGAAAATCATAATTAGGATTTCTTATACTTGGTCAAAATATGATAACTTGTTTGATTTTTAGGATTAGGAAGAAAATTGATAAAAGTAATTTAGTCTTGATCTTTACCTTAAAGAAATATGTACACTTTATATACTTACAAACTTAGGGTTCAAACACAAAAATTCTTATGCCTTATAAAAAAAATGAAAATATATATATATATATATATATATATATATATATATATATATATATATATATATATATATATATATATATATATATATATATATATATGCAAATCTAATTATTGATTAGCTAGGTGCTTTGGCCTAAGAAAGCATTGGTATTTATGTAAAAGATAATTAGATAAGTTTGAAAAAAAAATCCTCTGATTAAGCTGCGTATTTGTGCCTCATGAAACATAAGTATTCACATCTAAAAGGGATACATTTTATAATTAAAAACCCTTGGTTTCATGGCCTTGTCTGCTCGAGTGCTTAAGTCCTTAGGGGTGTTTTCTCACCTGGTGCCCTAAGACTGTCCGGTCTGGGTGTCACGGACTAAAGGCTCGTTACATGGGTAGATTAGAAAGCCTAATGGAATTGACGAATAAATACCACCAAAAATAAATATAAATAAGGCATAGGAGTTAATGTTAAAGAACCCTTAGTCAAACTTCACGGTCACGATGGTGCATATGACTCAGGGTAAAGTAATAGACTAGATGAGCAATGTAATTTGACTCCTTACTTTGATTGATGATATGTTTTTTAGAGACTAAGTTTAGGAATAAAAAGTTTGATATTCCTATAACTTATAGATTACTTGAACTCTTACAAATATACTTCAAATATTTTCTCCTTTCAAAATACTTTTCAAAAATACTAACATTTTTTCTCTTTATGGATTTTGTGGGTGCAGTCCACTGAAAACCCTCACGAGACAAAACTCGTCCTCTAGGGGTAACCTAGAGGTTTAACGGTTTGTTGCACATGCTCAGTGCAATCGAGTGACCTGCAAAAGTGGTCTAATAATTGATTAGGATTAGATTTAATGTTTTGCTCGAGTGTGAGCAAAAGATAAGTGTGGGGGTGTGATCGGTCACATATATTACATATTTATTGTCACATTATCATATTTATTATCTAAATAAATTATATTAATAAGTTCTATTTTTCTTTATAAAGTGCAGGCCCATTGCTAAAGGATAGGAAGAGAAACGAGCCCAAAAGCCCATCAAATTCTGATTTAATTCAGAATTAATTCAAAAACAGGAAATCAGGGCAAGTCATGGCAAATCAGAGAAGTTGAAAACTAGTTAAAATAAATCTTTTCAAATCAAGTGGTTGAAGCCAAAGATCAGAGGCTGTTTCGTCAAATCCTAGAGCTGAAATGGGAAAACTAGCAGGAGATAAAGCTAGACAACAAAACAAGGAGGTGTACCCCCGGGTATGGCCACCTAGCCACACCCAGGCCGTGGAAACGCGGCAAAAGCCATGTTTTCGTGGTTTGTTAGGCTTTGTTGGAGGAGCGTTTGCTCCCCCTATCTTTGTACGACCTCCCCCGTTTAGTTTTTTGTCTATAAATACTGTATTTTCAGAGAAAAAGGGACCGAAAATCTGGAAATCAGTTTAAGTTTTTCTCTTTGTTTTTTAGGCTTAGGCTCTTAGTTAGATAGTATAGAAGTTGTATCTCTATTTTATAATTTGTAATTCAGTTCAAATACTAGTGAGAGAGAGGAATAGAGTGATTGTAATCTAAAGATTGAAGTGACATCAATAAAAGGACCAAGCTATCTCTTCTTCCACTCCAATTCACGGGTATGTCTTACTTTATTTTCATGTATTATTTTTCATCTTCTATGAGTAGCTAAATTCGTTTTCTGGGTTCACTATTGTTCCTCTCTTCGATCCCTCTTCTTTTTGAATGATTTTTATGTAAAGACTCAATGGAATCATATGCATGCCTAAACTAAGCCTTTCTTTTTTGAAAGTGTTCTTGAAGGCACATGAGGATGGGTTTTGATTTCTAAACTTCTACTTCTTCCAAAACATCTCTTGAACTTTTTTCATTTCTTGCTTGAAATACTTGATGATTTAACATTCAATTCAAGATGGTTTCTTAAAGAAAAGAGTTAACTTCTTCAAACTATCTTATTTGCTTTACTTAAAACTTTCTAAACTCAATCTTAAGTTTTTTCTTATGATCAAGTTGAGGCACTAAGAATTTCAAGAGAAGAACACATCGTTGAGTAGTGAGATAGTGAGCCCAAATCTTCTTCTTATATTAAAAACAACAAATCATTTTTCAAGCTTTTAAAAAAATTACCTTTTCCAAAGCCTTCTCCAAGTTTGCAATTTTTCTTTTAATCATTTCCCTTCTCTCCATTCTCTTTTTCAATTTATAAAAAAAAAAAAGAAAGACACCAACTCTATTCTTTGTTACTGAACAAAAACACCGAAAAGCTTCTATCGTATTCCTCCTTGTGGACACGACCCGTTAGTCCAAAGCTACACGATAATTCTTATACTTTCATTTTACGATCATCCTTCAAGTAAGGAATAAAATAAGAATATATCCATGAAATATGAAAATCACACAATCATCAACACTCAAATAGTAATAAAGTTCATATAATCTCATGAAAATAAATTATGTGTAAACATCAAACATAGAGTGTAAAAAGTCATGTAATCAACAAAATCAAGGAATATGGCATTTAAGCTTAATTATGAAATTCCTTCTTAAAAACATGAAATCATCAAAACTAAATAGGCTTCAAGGTATATGTATGTTTAGTTAAAACTAAAAGTATACATACATATCCTAAACATAAATAAGTCCATAATAGAATTTGTATGAAAAGCAAGTGACTCGAAGGTATACATGTATATCTAAAGTTTTAATAAAATTACTATATACATGAAGCTAAATACATTATCATGAAAAACATTGCACAAAATAGGGAATACAAGTTGAAATGCAAGAATCATCAAAATTAAGCTATACAAGTACATCTAATAAGTACAAATGAGCAACATAGTACAAACATATAATAATCAATATATGACTCACTGGTTGTACAAGTATATACACAAGTTTTAATGAAAACTACATCTTAAACATGTAATCAAAATATGAAGTGCAAAAACCAAACATGATCATCAAGATAGATGCACATGTTTTAGATATATGATATATACAATAGCTAAACTAGTGTGTGAACACAAAATATGGATCCATATGAACATGGGTGTATCTCAATTACTATGCTTGTATGTCATAAGTCTAATTATCATGGTGTTTAACATAATGAGCATTAAAACATGACATGCTAAAAATCAATAATCTAAAAGCATGTAAACTAAATGGGAGTTAGAGATAGTTACCAAAACTATTAGGGCTAATCTCTAAATCTCTAAACCAATGTGGTCCTCCCACCAAACTTCCCTTGAAGGTGATGCATCCAAAGAAGTGTCCATCAAGCACAAAAGCATCCACCATCAAGGCACCAATGCCCTCACATCAAGTGAGAGCCCACACCTACATCAAATAAAATAGGAGTGGCCTTTGGTACCCATATTCTATCTGGTCCATGGGGGTTAGCACCTTTCCTAACCCAAACAAATTTATTTCCAAAATTTATATTATGTACTCTATCATCACTAAACTTTGTAAGGTGGTCCTTACGTCCACAATGTGTATATGTGTACACATGAGCATACATGGTGTCATGTGTGTGAGCATGAGAAGCATGTGTATGCCATGGTTTGTATGCATGCATATGAGGAGCATATTTCTTGTGAAACATGAATTTCAACTGCGTGTGATTCATGGCACATTGACTCAAAGTGGAGCCCAAACAATCAAGACTCTTCTTTAACATATATATATATATATATATATATATATATATATATATATATATATATATATATATATATATATATATATATATATATATATATATATATATATCATTTTCAATGTTAAAAGAAGAGGTGGAACATGAAATAGGTACACTAGATGGTGAAGCATGGCAAACATGTGAGAATTTAAATCATTTTTCAAAAATTTATTTTCATTAGAAATCAAATCCAATTTTTTTGAAATAGAAGCAAATTTGTTTTTCAAAGATTGGTTTTCTTTTACAATAAAATCAAATTTTGAAGACAAAATCTCATTATTCTTCAAAACATCATTACAATCATTTTTGTTTTTCAAAATTTTGTTTTCATTTAAAATAAGGTCAAGTTAGGATTTCAATGAGTCCCTTTCATTAGAAATCTCATCCCTCTCTTGTAAAATAATATCAAGTTTCGAAAATAAATCCTTATTTTCTTCTTTCATTTTAAAAGTTTTCTTTTCAAGAGCTAGTATTTTTCAAGCAAATTTTCACAAACAATAGATAGTTCTTCATTTAAAGTATTGGCATCCATATAGTCATCACAGGAAGAACTAGCACATCATTTAGTTGAGTTTCTGAATTTATCTCAAGGGAGTCATTCCCTTGGACCATGTAGCAAGCTTGTTCAGATTCATTCTCACTACATTCCTTCTCCACAATATTTGGCGTTTGAAACTTTGGAGAGGTCAAGGTATTCCACACTGCAAAGGTGGAATCACAATGAGAAACCATAGATAAATATTATTTGCTTAATATTTGCCTAAGTGCCTCTATGGCTTGTGCATTGGCCTCTATATGCTTGTTATTACCAAGATAGAATTTCTTGGTAATAGCAACGTAAACATGCATTCTTAGGGTTTTTAGGTACATACTCATCTTAAGCTTTCATACATTGATGTAAGAAACATCAAACATAGGAGGGGTCATGAAGTCCATGAGTTTGTGTAAACAAATATGTGTGCAAATACAAATATAGATTAGCTAACCAAGATCTCACTCTTAGGTGGTTAAACATAATATCGGAGCATAGGCTCTGATACCAATTGAAAGTACACCTAGGGGGTGAATAGGTGTATGGCTAATCTAGTGATAAATGATGTAGAATTAAAAATAAATTGCAACATACTTAGTGTAACCAAAGAGTGTAGCCGAATTCCCGGTGAAGGGCTTTGAACTAGCTCCTCTAAATTCCTCTAAATAAGAGTTGAGGTGCTATGTAAAGCTCTCTTGGTTCAACATAAGTGAGGCACACAAACAATACCAAGCATATAAGTATGATATGAATCAATATGAAATAATATAAGGCACAATATAAGAGAGAGAGTTTAGAGATAGTTGATCAATCGTAACACTGAGATATGTTTCAAGGTTCGAGCCACTGCTCTACGTCCCCGCCTTCACACAGAAGGATTTGTACTATATCGTCCACACAGGACTTCGCACACAGGAAACCTCCACTGAGGATTTGGATAATACAAACTAGGAGTACACAACTCCTCTCTCTAACAAACACAACCTCTATACAAGAGGCAAGGCACAACAACAATCACCTCTACACTTAGAGGGATGGACACTTAGCCAAACAATAATCACCTCTCACTAGAGGAATAAGGCACTAAGCCAAACAATAACCTCAATGACCTCTATACTTAGAGGGATACCAACACAACCAAACTCAACCTCAACAATCACCTCTACACAAGAGGGATACCAACAAATCAATGAAGGCTACAACTATTGGTGGTCTCAACAAGCATAAACTAATTTTCTCACTAAAACAAAATCCTAATAGATAGGATAGATAGATAGCTCAAGTATAAGAAAATAAAGAGTTTGAAAAATAATTCACAAAGAAAAACTCTTGGGAAAACTTCTAGATAGCTATAGAAATAAAGATCAAAAACCAATTCCCAAAGACTCTATTTTTCTTTGAATTTTTCAACCTTTAAAAACAAATAAAGATAAATCTTTTTAACACAAAAACTCTTTTAAAAAACTTGCTGTTAAACACTTATAAAGATAGGATTTTTCTCTTGTAAACCTTGTTGAAAACAGCCAAGGAGGGGGCTATTTATAACCGTCTAAAAATCTGCCCGTTAGCAGTCAGGAAAAGGCAGAAATGCCCTTCCGGTCGACTGCCTGGTCGATCGGCCAACGGTCATTTTTATGACTGTTGAGCCACCGGTCGACCGCCTGGTCGACTGAGACCTGGATACAGAGAGCAGATGCTCTCTGTCGGTCGACCGTCCGGTCGACCGCCCGGCCGACCGGGGCCAGATCTAGATAGCAGAGCTCTCTGGCGGTCGACCGGCCCGGTCGACTGGCCCTCCAGCCTATACGACCATGCACGTTTGTGCACACCGGTCGACCGAGTTCTGCCTCGATCGACCGTCTGGTCGACCGGCAGAAGGCCAGTACAAACAATTATAGGGATTGAAAACTTGTCTTTTTACCTTCTAAAAAATCCCATAAAATATACATAAATTCCAAAAAAATAAGTTCTTTTAAGATCTTTGAATAACAAATATGTGTGACCAAACTTCAATATATATTATAAACAATTTGAACTATTTTTGTGATATTGAAATTAGGTTTTAAACAAAAATCGGTATTTTTCAAAAACTTGAATTTTTGAAATGGAAAACCATTTTCTCCAAAACTCATATGGATACAAAAACAAGATATTTAAACAACTTTGAAGTATATTGTATGTGGATAGAATCCAATTTACATATAAAGATATCTATCTATGTTTTTGACATGAAATCTAAAATCGGTTAAACCGAAAACCAAAACCAATGAACTTTAAACTTGTGTGTGTGTGAACTTAAGCATATCAACACTATCTAATCTTTACACAAGATCTAAACAATTTTAAACTAAATAAATCGATGTCTTCTTGTAGAACTCCTTCTCCAAGTCGGCTCGAGCCAAACACGATCCAACGAGCTTGACTCCAACTGAGTGCTAGATGCGATCTTTGACGCGCAAGCTCTTGAATCAACATGTGAAAGCTCCAAAACTCCTTTGTTGAAGCTAAGCACCTACTAAAATCTTGATCAAATATCTGAAATTAAATATCACAAGATTATTAGTAAACTATAACTACAAGAGTTAATCATCATCAAAACTAGAGTGAAGGGCCTTTGGGCCAGCATATACGTAGGTAGAAAATGCCCTCACATATATACGCTAAGCATCAGTACAGGAAAGAATCGAGAGGAAAGTACATGATGCATTATAAATTCTAGCATATGAGTACAACTATAAAGTTATCATAGGATGTGACACAATATTACATGAATATTACATCACCGATAAGCGCAATTATGAGAATATAAAGAGATATGCAATTATGAACAGTACTAAAGATACTCACAAGTTACAAAAAAAATACTCGAGAGCCTATCAGGGAGGCCTGGAAGAAAAGGACTCTGAATGGTCTGCCAATGATCCACATTTCTGTTACGCATCTCTGATCAGCAACCGGGAGAATTTGCAAGCTCCAAGCTCTGAAATATGAAATTGCTGGTCCAAGGGAGTCAGAACTCCCCAATGAGTGGTGTGATGAATGTCAAGTGGCGTGCAGGAACAAGTACATGTGTATTCATAAATTTGAATCAAAAGCTTGTGTTGAAAACTATGTCGTGAGCAAACACATTTGAACATGAATGAGGTATCAAGTGATGAGATGTACAGAAGCGACAAAATAAGTTATACGGGCTCAGTAGAGGGATTCATGAGATTGATGCGTCGAAGGAATAATCCAAATAAGGAAACTCTCATCTATATACCATATACCTTATGTCTCCATCGACTGAGTACGCACAACCTGAGTTGTCCATAATAACAGCTAAAGAGAACAATATGAATCATTAGGACGCAGTAATTATACAGTAACTGAAGAATCTATAGAAAACTAACTAAGAATAAACAAGTCAAGAGATTAGGCACAGTAATACAAGTGTAATATCAAGCAAAAGACAGGTTGTGTACAATATGGTAACAACAGGAGATCAGTGGAGTAGTGCACAGGTGATAAAACCAAAAATATATAATATAATAATAATGATGATAAAACTAAAAATCTGAATTAAAACTCGATGAAAGTAAATACGGCAAAATCAGCAGTACAACCCAGATTACGGCTTCATTAGATAAGTATGTCGAAAAAATAATCTAAATAAGGAAACCTTCATCTATATATGATATACCTCATGTTATCGTAATCTAAATGTATACAACCCGAATTGCAAAACAACACGATGAATTATTAATTAGCACTTTATTATTATTACTCGTCTGATCTATATATCTAGGTATGTACCCTAGCATCCCAACACATATACATTCATATATGAGTAAGCCAAGGTTGTTATTAAAAATTGATGATGAGAACAATGGTTATGTTTACAGTGGGTTGATCGGCAAAAAGCAAGTACTAAAATAAGAGAAGGAAGTGTGGGTTGATGTTACTGCTTTTGCGATTCTTCCGTAGTAGCGAAGTGGCTATACGGGTCGTATCCATAAGGAGGGAGAGCGATGGAAGCTTGATGCGGCTTCAAAGTTCAAGAAGAAAGAAAGTTCTTTGTGTCAAAATAAAAAATTGAAAAGTGAAAACAAGTTGTTTGAAGAATTGTTGGAAAATGTTTGGGTGGTTTGTAAAAAGTGATTTTTTTTCTTAGTTGTAAAAATGCATGGCTAACTTCCTACTAAGTGCTCCCACTAATTTCTAACTTTTTGAAAATAGCCTCACGATGGATCATAGGCAAACACAACCCTTGTGCATTGGAGCTAATCACGTGAAAATCGAGTGAAAGTTCATCCTAAAACTTAGCCTTACACGGCAAAAACTCGGACATTCCCATATCAAGATCCGATAGAAGGCGAGAATAAGGGAAGACTCGAGTGCACTATTGGTATCGGCAAAGTTTAAAGGAAAAGTCTCTAACTTATAACAACAAGCAAAGTACAAAACTCATAGATCATAAAAAAGCCATTTAAGTATGAAATATGCGAAGGTAAATACTTGTAAGAAGTTAGAGTTAGAACCCTCGTCTTAAGATGCCATAGCTCTCATTTGCACAAGGCTTGTTTGGCACTATTGACTCATGCGGGTTACCAAACAAGTGTTAGAAATTAGTGGGTTAGTAGTTAGTTAGCCATGCTAATGAGAGAGTTAGTTAGCCATAAAAAGAAAAGAAACAACAAAGGAAAAGAAGTGGAAAAGAAGAGAGTTACACTACAACGAGAAAAAAATAAAGGGAAGAAGTAAAGAGCAACAAGTTTACACTACAACAATGAAGTAAAAGCAAATGCAAAGACAAGTAAATGGAAAGAAGGAAGAGAAGTAGTACTTGTATTATCTTGTCACCCTTCAAATACAACTCTTTACACACTCTCTCTCTTTCACTTTAATGGCTAAAACCTAAAACTAGAAGAAGAACAACAACTACTACTACAACTAAAAACAAGATTATAAAATTTTCTCTAACTCTGATATGCTTGCACTGAAGACCCCGGGGGGGATATTTATAGGCACCAGGAGAAAGGGGCCACGTGGGAAGCACGTGGCCCAAAACCCAAGCGCGCGCGCGCCAACTTGGCCGCGAAAACGCGGCTTGGGCCGCGTTTCTGCGGCCAAGTCAGGGCGGCGCGCGCCCAGTTTCGGGTGGCGCGTCGCCCAGTCTGTCTTCTGACCTTCAGTATCCCTGGATTTCTGATTTGACGCCCTGGAATGATGAAATCTCCACTCTAAATTCAATGGCTAATTGGTAGGCCTTTAATCACCAATTAAATGGTGATTTAGGTCTTCTTCTTCATTGGCACACCATGGATCTAGAATCAAGCAAGCAAGGTATTATTAGCAGAATTTTTTATCAAATAAATGTGAGAATGTGATGAAAATTATGCAAAATTAGAGATTAATCACACCCCCACGCTTATCTTTTTGCTCGTCCCGAGTAAAACAAAAATAAGAAAATTATTATACCACTTTCGCAGGTGACGCGACTTCACTGAGCATGTGCAACAAGCCTTTAAGCCTCTAGGTTTTTCCTAGAGGAGGAGTGTTGTCTCCTGAGGGTTTTCAGCGGATTGCACCCACAAAATCCAGTAAGTAAAGAAGTTAGTTGTTAGAGATTTTTTTTTTTTTATGAAGCTTTACTGGTTGATTCACGTGTTTGTTAAAGATTCTTCAAAGTTTTAAAGAATGAAAAGAAAATAAAAGAAAGAATGGAAAAGAAGTATGGTGAAATACAAAGAAGTGGGAAACATATAAAAGAATATATTTGTGGTTTTTGGTATTTCTAAAACAAGTGAAAGAGAAAGAAAACTCACGGCTACTAACTACTAATGATTCCACCAACATGCTAACCTCTTAGTGATAGTTGCCTCACATGTATCATTGGCCATCACTAGTCCTTGGTTCAAGAGCGATTCAAAGTATGACCCATATGTAACTCTTCACAACCCAACTCAACAAACAAACACAAGCTACACTTAAATCATCAAAACCCAATAAGAGCAAGCATGAAATAAAGTAATGTAAGCTTGTTAGTGGTTAGGAAGTTAGAGTTAGATCCATCATCATGAGCCATCAATAGCTCTTGCAAGAGCAAGGCCAAAATGAGGCTATTAGATTCATGTGGATTATCATAAAAGAAGTTAGAATAGTTGGTGGTTAGTAGTTAGTGCCATGAGAGAAAATTTTAGCTAAACATGTAAAAGAGATTAGAAAGAAGAAAACAAAGATAAGGTAAGAGAGCACCTTTCATAGATTGTCACCTTCTATTACAAGCACTCTTCCTTCCCAACATGTACCACTCTCTCTCCCTAATACAAGATCTACAAGAAATGGAAAATACAAGGGAGGAGGAAGAGGAAAAACTACACTACACTACCTAAACTACAAAATAGAAGTGAAACTACTCCTAAAACTCTGCATATCCAACACTGGGACCCCATGGGGTATTTATAGCCACCAGGGAAGAGGGGGGCCAGGGGACAAACCCTGGCCCGAAGCGGCACGCGCGCCACGACCGTATGGCGGCGGAAACGCGGCCCAGGCCGCGTTTCCGCGGCCAGACTGGGGCTGCGCGCGCGGCGCTTCGAGCAGCGCGCGGTCCCGTCTGTTCCCTGTCAGGTTATGTGTCCGGTTCTGTCTTTGCAGGCTCTGATGTTTACAGAATTAGCTCTTTAGGTCAATGGCTATATTTAATAGGCTTTTAATCACCAATTAAATGGTGATTTAGGTCTTCTTCTTCATTGGCACACCATGGATCTAGAATCAAGCAAGCAAGGTATTATTGGCAGAATTTTTTATCAAATAAATTTGAGAATGTGATGAAAATTATGCAAAATTAGAGACTAATCATGGGTCCCGTGCATGCTTAGGATCACAGTCCAGTGTTCCATTGTTGGTGTACAGAACAGGCTGCAAGACGTACAGGAAGTGGGTCTTATTGTATGCCCATTCAGGAATATAACAGGAGGTAGGGAGCCAGCGCTCCCCTCTATCACCTAGAGGCCTCAGGTAAAACTAAAAATTTGTGTTGCACAACATACCTAATACCACTGTAAACATATTCACCACTTGATGTCTATCAGTTTCCCCTTACCTGATATAGGTTAGCCTTTTTATAGTTTATTATTATGTAATTATCATATTATGGGAATAGTAGGAGCAGAAAAAGTTCAGGAGTTACATGAGTAACAAGAGTACATAAGTACTGGAAATACAAGTCACTGTATATAATACAGGATAGCAAGAAGGAATTCCCAAAATATGATAATCACAAGTCAAGTGGTAATATATCAGGTGGCAGGTGATAAGTGATATCAAATAGAGGTAAAGTAATGGCATATCGAGTCATAATCACAATAGATATTACTATCGTATATCTTAATACAGGAAAACAGTATCGATATAAGGGATCAGTACGAATACAGGAAAAATTACTGATACATGAGATCAGTATGAATACAGGAAAACAGTACCGATATAGGAGATCAGTACGAATACAGGAAAATGATATGTTTTTGAAAAATAGTACAAGCACAGTTTTCAAACTCTAAACAACCATCAAGATAAGAATATTAGTTGAATTATTAATTAGTCTCTAAAATTGCATATTTCATACAACATCTTCACATTTATTTAATATTAAATTCTACTAATAATACCTCTATTGTACATTTCTAGGTCCATAGCATGAAATGAAGAAAAAGACCCAAAATCACCATTTAATTGGTGATTAAAAGCCTAGAAATATAGTCATTAACTTTGAAGGGTTGTTTCGTCAAAACCAGGGGCCCAAAAACAGAAACCGGGATATGTAGTCAACAGGGGGACAAGCGGGCAACACGCCACAGGCGGCGCTCGGCGGCGCTACGTGCGCCGCCCAGGTACAACCACTGAAACGCAGCCTGCGCCCCGCGTTTCAGCAGCTCTGGTGTGGAGCCGCGCTCCAGGATTTGACGCACGGCTCCGTATCTATACTCTGATGCCCCTCTTCATCTATATATACCTGGGGCTTTCCAGAGCTCAAGAAGGAGTAGTTTTTGAAGTGTTTTTGAAGTGTTTTTAGTGTTTTTCCCTTTTTATAGTTTAAGGTAGTTTAGTTTAGTTCTTCTTCTTTCTTCTTTGTATTTTTCATTTCTTGTAGATCTTGTAATAGGAGAGAGAGTGGTACATGGTTGGAAAGTAAGAGTGCTTATAATAGAAGGTGCCACGCTATGAAAGGTTCTCTTTTTAGCTCTCTTTACTTTCTTCTCTAACTCCTTTTACATGTTTAGCTAATTTTCTCTCATGGTAACTAACTATTAACTACTAACTTGCTAACTTCTTACTTGATAATCCACATGAATCTAATAGCCTCTACCTGGCCTTGCTCTTGCAAGAGCCATTGATGGCTCATGATGATGGATTCTAACACTCTAACATCCTAACTCTCTAACAAGCTAACATTACTTTATTTCATGCTTGCTCTTATTTAGTTTTGATAGTTTAAGTATATCTTGCACTTGTTTTGTTGAGTTTGGATGTGAAAATTATCGTATGGGTCATGCCTTGAAATGCTCTTGAACCAAGGACTAGTGATGACCAAGAATACATGTGAGGCAACTATCACTAAGAGGTTAGCATGTTAGTGGAGCCATTAGTAGTTAGTATCCATGGGTTTTCTTTCTCTTTTTACTTAGTTTTAGGTATATTTCAAAAATCATAAAAATTATTTCTTCTATGTTTCCCACTGAAAGTACACCTAGAGGGGGTGAATAGGTGTAAGGCTAATCTAGTGACAAAAGATGCGAAATTTAAAAACTAATTGCAACACACTTATGTAACTAAAGAGTGTAGCCGAATTCCCGATGAAGGGCTCTGGATTAACTCCTCTTTATTCCTCTGAATAAGAGTTGAGGTGCTATATGAAGCTCTCTTGGTTAACACAAGTATGGCACACAAACAAACCAAGCATGAATAGGATATGACAAAATAAATCAATGCACAATGTGAGAGAGAGAGAGAGAGAGAGAGAAAGTGGATCAAATGCAAACAATAAGATATGTTTCGAGATTCGAGCACACAGCTCTACGTCCCCGCCTTCACATAGAAGGATTTTCACTAACTCGTCTACACAGAACTTCCCACACAGGGAACCTTCACTGAGAATTTATACAAATACAATCGGGAGTACACAACTCCTCGCTTCAACAAATACAACCTCTACACTTAGAGACAAGGCACAAAACAAATCACCTCTACACTTAGAGGGATAGGCACTTAGCCAAACAAAGATTAACCTCACAAATGAGGGATAGGCACAAAGCCAACACCAACAACAATCACCTCACACTTGAGGGATTCCAACACAACCTCCACGATCACCTTTACACAAGAGGGATACCAATACTATCACCTCTCACTAGAGGAATATCACAATAAATGGAAGGTTTACAACTTTGTGGTATCTCTCAACCACAAACCAATTTTTTCTTACAAAATAATGATCCTATAGATAGGATAGATAGATAAGCTCAAGTGGGAGAAATAAAGAGTTTGAAAATCAAAAATACAAAGAAAAACTCTTTGGAAAACTTTCAGAAGAAATGAAGATCAAAAATCAATCTCAAAAACTTTTTTTCTTGATTTTTCCAACCCTTTAAAACAAATAAAGATAAAATCTTTTGACTCTAAAAACTCTTTTGAAAACTTGTATTAAACACTAGAAAGAATGAGAATT
Organism: Agave tequilana; assembly: GCA_038442645.1. Taxonomy (NCBI): domain Eukaryota; kingdom Viridiplantae; phylum Streptophyta; class Magnoliopsida; order Asparagales; family Asparagaceae; genus Agave; species Agave tequilana. The sequence continues at coordinate 34,001 of JAVJIF010031028.1, read as the reverse complement.
TTTGCTCTTATAAAACTTGTTAAAAACCAACTCAAATGGGGGTATTTCTAGCCCTATTTCAAATCTACCCGTTGGCAGCAGGCAAGGGCATTTTTGCCCTTCTGATCGACCTCCCGGACTGGATCCAGAGAGCAACGGCTCTCTGGTCGGTCGACCGCCCGGTCGACCGAAGCTGGATACAGAGAGCAGAGCTCTCTGCCGGTCGACCGGGTCAGTCGACCGGGGCCTTTTCCAGAGAGCAGAGGCTCTCTGGCGGTCGACCGATCCGGTCGACCGACCCACCAGCCTGGCTGCGTGCACGTCCTCTGCATGTCGGTCGACCGACCTCTGCTACGGTCGACCGGTCCGATCGACTGGCAAACAGCCAGTCCAGCCACTATAGGATTTAAAAACTTGTCTTTATATTATCAATTAAATCCCATAAAATCATATAAATTTCACAAAAATCAGTTCCTATTATATCTTTGAAATACAAATATGTGTGATAAAGATTCAATACATATACAAAACAATTTGAACCATTTTTGTATGATAGAAAATTTGTCTTAAACCAAAATCTGTATTTTCTAGAAACCAAACTTCTAAAGGAAAATACGATTTTTCTATAAACTTGTATAAATACAAAAACATGATATTGAAACAACTTTTAAGCATGTTGTATATAGATAGAATCTAATATACATGAAAGATATTATATCTATATTTTTGACATTAAATACAAAAACAAGTTTTGTTTAAATACAAAACTCCAAACTCATGAAATAGATTATTAAAATAAGTTTTTCTAAATAGATGAAGCAAAGATGTATATAGATCAAATCTAATATACATTAAACCATGTAAACTTATTTTGATTCAACCTATTCATGAAAACCAAGATCGGTTAAACCGAAAACCAAACCAAAACATGAAACTTGTGTGTGTATTGTGAACTTGAGCATATCACACTATCTAATCTTTATAATGATCTAAACATCTTAAACTAAACAAGCCGAGATCTTCTTGTCTCCAAGCCGACTCGATCCAAACGCGATCCAGGGAGCTTGACTCCAGCCGAGTGCTGGATGTAAACTTGACGCTCGAGCTCTTGAATCGCCATGTGAAAGCTCCAAAATACCTTTGTTGAAGCTAATCACCTACTAATATCTTGATCAAATATCTAAAACTAAATATCACAAGATTATTAGTAGACTATAACTACATGAGTTAATCATCATCAAAACTAGAGTGAAGGGCCTCGGGCCAATAATGTCCCCCTTTTTGATGATGACAAAACTCATGGAGTTATATATACATGGATTAAAATTAAGCTTCATAGAAGCTCCCCCTTAACTCATGCGTAGCAATAAACAAGAAAGATATATAATGAATGCTCAATATAGATATGCATAAACATGCATAAAACAAGTCAATGAAACAAATATGATCTTAATATCAATGAAATAAATATGCTCTTGATACCAAATTTTAAAATAAACATGTTCTTAAAAAATGTTGCTCTTAATACTAATAAAAACTCTTGATACCAGCAAAACAACACAACAAAATATGCTCTTTGATACCAATACCAATAATACAAATGCTTTTGATTACCAATGGTAAAAGATAACAAATTTAAACAACCATGCATATAAACAAACATGTTGCTTTTAATACCAACCATGTTCTTAAAAAAAATTTCTTCTTAATACCAACAAAAACTCTTGATACCAATAAAATAACAAAATATGCTCTTTGATACCAATACCAACAAAACAAATGCATACAAACAAACATGCATATATAAAACTCTAAAATATCTCTCCTCCTTTTTGTAATTCATCAACAAAGGGGTACAAATATAAAACAATAAAGGGCATAAATAATATTTTTCTCCCTTTATGCATAAAACAAACAATAAAGGTATATATGCTATATACATTCATGAAGAGGAGAGACATGAAGTTAACCCCCTCTACATACATGCATTTATATAAAAAGAGATGACTAAACCCTAATCACATAAAGCAAAATATGCAATGTATAAAAGGAGATGTGAAGCTCCTACTACATACGTATACTACATACCAAATAAAGGTCAATAACTTCAATATGACATACACTCAACATGAATCTATATAAAGAGAAGATGTTAAGCTTTCCTTGCATATAAGCACTACAAATCAAAATATTATGATACCCAATTGAAAAATATATCAATTTAGTATGAAGGTATACATAGAAACATCATGATACCAATTTATGATACAAATTAAAAATAAACAAAACATTTTGAAGATACCAACAAAAATTTTGATATCAATTGAAAGATATAAACATATAGGTAATCTTGATACCAATTGTAAAATTAGTACCAATTGAAAATATTTTACACTTTTAATACCAATTTGAAAAACATAAACCAATCTTTTTGGTTAAACACTAAACTCATTTTGCAATAGAGATCTCAAATAGAAAATAATATCAATTTAAGATTCTTGATAGCAATATTGAAAATGAAACATATACCAATTGAAAATAATTTTCATTAGGAGCGTATGATACAAAATTAAAAAAAATCAATATCATTTTTAATCATTTTTCAATATAAAGCGTGAGAGTAAAAATACTAATTGTAAACAAAACCAATTGAAAGGTAAAACATGAATTTTCTCTCCCTTTATGAAATAGTAATGAAAAGATGCATAAGCTTTGTATAGGATACCAATTTAAAATAATTGTCATTAAGGAAAAAATCAAGCTTAGCATAACAAAATTTGTGCTTAAGGATATAGAGATATAGTAAGCACAATCAAAACACATATATATGTATGAAAATGTAAATACCAATCTAAATTGATACTATTTGAAGTTGAAGCATACATATATATAAACAATATGAGTATGCAAGATAGATATCAATTATGATACCAATTGAAAACACAATAAGGATCAAGTGTATAACTCATACTCCCTACCACTCATTTCATGCACATGTTTAAATAGATTTTCAATAATTCATACAAGGCATGGTCGCTCAACCAACCGCCCTTTGATGGATAGGGGTTTTCAAAAATAAATTTGAAAATAAGTTCAGCATATTTGAAAATTCGACCAAAATGAAGAATACGAACTAGTTATATGATAAAATTGTAAAACTATTATAAAATCCTTCAAGTAAGGAATAAAACAAGAATATATTTCATGAAACATGAAAATCACTCAACCAATGACACTCAAAGTCTATATAGCACATATAATACTCATGAAAATAAAATCATGATAAAACATCAAATAATGTGAGTGTATAAGTTTTGTGTGAAAGACATAGTCATGAAAATAGGCAATTAAGCTCAATATGAAATTCATTTAAAATATGAAAAATATGAAAATCATCAAAATTTAATTTTCATTAAGAAATACTAACTCCAAGGCATATGTATGTTTAGTCAAAACTAAAGGTATACATACATATCCAAACATGAAGGAGTCCACAAAAATATATGCATGAAGGCAAGTGGCTCAAGAATATATATGTATAACTATTAGTTTAGACAAAATAGACATATACATGAAGTTTAAACATAAACATGAAAACATCCACAAAAATAGAGAATACAAGTCAAAATATATAAATCATCAAAAGTAGGCTATGCTAGTACATCTAATAGGTACAAATGAGCAATCAAGCACAAACATATAATAATCAATTTGTGGCTCACTAGTTGTACAAGTATTGACACGAGTTTTAATGAAAGCTACATCTTAAACATGTAATCAAAACATGAAATTTAAAAATATAAATTAACATGATTATTATGTAAATGCACATGTCTTAGATCTATGATATACATGATAGCTAAACAAATGTGAGAACACAAAAGTATAGGTCCATATAAATATGGGTGTATCTCAAATACTATACATGTATGTCACTAATCTAAATATCATGGCATTTAACATAATAATCAAGAAACATCAAAACATGCTAAAAATGAATAATATGCAAGCATGTAAAAAAAATGGGAGTTAGAGATCGTTACCAAAACTATGAGGGCACATCTCTATGTCTCCAAACCAAGACGGTCCTCCCACCAAACTCCCCTTGAAAGTGATGCATCCAAAATAGTTACCATTTAGCTCGGAACACATCCACCTCAAGGCACCATCACCCTCATATGATGTGAGAGCCCACACCTACATCAAATAAAATAGGAGTGGTCTTTGGTACCCATACCCTTTTGGGTCTATGGGGGTTAACTCCTTTCCTAACCCAAACAAACTTATTTGCTAAATTTACATCATGTACTCTATCATAATAAAATTTAGCAAGGTGGCCCTTACGTCCACAATGTGTACAAGTGTACACATGAGCATACAATGTGTTATGTGTATGTATGTGAGGAGCATGTGTATGCCGTGATTTGTGTGCATGCATAGGAGGAACTTGTTTCTTGCGAAACATAGATTCCAAACGTGTGTGGTTCATGCCACATTGGCTCAAAGTGGAGCCCAAACAATCAATACTCTTCTTTAGCATACAAATATCATTTTCAATAATAGATGAAGAGGTGCATGCAATAGATATACTAGGTGGTGAAACAATACTAGCATGGCAAATTATCTAAATCATTTTTCAAAGATTTATTTTCATTTAAGCAAATTTCTAATTTTTTTAAATCAAATCTATTTTGTTTTTTAAAGAATTATTATCTTTTAATACAAAATCAAGTTTTGAAGTTAAAGTCTCATTTCTCTTCAAAACAATTTCACAATCATTTTTTTTTTCAAAATTTCATTTTCTTTTAGGACAAGATCAAGTTTGGATTTTAATGAATTCCTTTCATTAGAAATCTCATCTCTTTCTTACAAAACAATATCAAGTTTAGAAAACAACTCTTTATTATCTTTAGTTAAGTTAAAAGTTTTCTTTTTCAAAACTTTATATTTTTCAAAGAGGTTCTCACAAATAATAGATAGCTCTCTATTAAATGCATCAGGATCAACATAATCATCACAAGAAGAACTAGCACTATCTAGTGAGTATCCGAACGTACCTCAAGGGAGTCATTCCCTTGGACCATGAAGCAACGTTGGTCAGATTCTTCTCCACTAGATTCCTTCTCCACTTGGATTGGCAATTGAAGCTTTGGAGAGGTCAAGATGTTTTAAACTACAAAGGTGATCACAATGAGAAACCATATTTAAATATTCTTTGCTAAGTGATTTTCTAAGTGCCTCTAGGGCTAGTGCATTGGCCTCTAAATGCTTGCTATTATTAAGGCAGGATTCCTTGGTAATGGCAAGGTAAACTTCAAAACCTATGGCTTTTAAATGCTAACTCATCCTAACCTTCCATATATCAATTTTAGAGACATCAAAAATGGGAGGGTTATCTATGAGTGCAAACTATATGTGTGCAAATGCATGTAGATTAGTAAATCAAGATCTCACTCCTAGGTGGTTAAACCTAACATCAGGAGCGTAGGCTCAGATACCGATTGAAAGTACACCTAGAGGGGGTGAATAGGTGTAAGGCTAATCTAGTGACAAAAGATGCGAAATTTAAAAACTAATTGCAACACACTTAGTGTAACCAAAGAGTGTAGCCAATTCCCGGTGAAGGCTCTGGATTAACTCCTCTTGAGTCCTCTGAATAAGAGTTGAGGTGCTATATGAAGCTCTCTTGGTTAACACAAGTATGGCACATAAACAAACCAAGCATGAATACGATATGACAAAATGAATCAATGCACAATGTAAGAGGGAGAGAGAGAGAAAGTGGATCAAATGCAAACAACAAGATATGTTTTGAGATTCGAGCAAATAGCTCTACGTCCCCGCCTTCACACAGAAGAATTTTCACTAACTCGTCTACACAGGACTTCCCACACAAGGAACCTTCACAGAGGATTTAGGCAAATATAATCGGGAGTACACAACTCCTCTCTCCAACAAATACAACCTCCTACACTTAGAGGCAAGGTACAAAACAAATCATCTCTACACTTAGAGGTATAGGCACTTAGCCAAACAAAGATCAACCTCACAAATGAAGGTTAGGCACAAAGCCAACACTAACAACAATCACCTCACACTTGAGGGATTCCAACACAACCTCCACGATCACCTCTACACAAGAGGGATACCAATACTATCACCTCTCACTAGAAGGATATCACAATAAATTGAAGGTTTACAACTTTGTGGTCTCTCTTAACCACAAACAAATTCTTTCTCATAAAACAATGATCCTATAGATAGGATAGACAGATAAGCTTAAGTGTGAGAAATAAAGAGTTTGAAAATCAAAAACACAAAGGAAAACTCTTGAGAAAACTTCTAGAATATAATGGAATGAAGATCAAAAATCAATCCCAAAGACTTTTCTTTTCTTAATTTTTCCAACCCTTTAAAACAAATAAAGATAAAATCTTTTGGCTCTAAAAGCTCTTTTGAAAACTTGTATTAAACACTAGAAAGAATGGAAATTTTTACTCTTGTAAAACTTGTTAAAAACAAACTCAAATGGGGGTATTTATAGCCCCATTTCAAATCTGCTCGTTGGCAGCAGGCAAGGGCATTTTTGCCCTTAAGATCGACCGGCCGTTCGACCGGCCAACGGTTAAATTTTTTATCGTTGAGCCTATTGGCCGACCGCCCGGTCGACTAAGACTGGATCCAGAGAGCAATGGCTCTCTGGCCGGTTAACCGCCCGGTCGACCGAAGCTGGATATAGAGAGCAGAGCTCTCTGCTGGTCGACCGGGCCTTTTCCAGAGAGCAAAGGCTCTCTGGCGGTCGACCGATCCAATCTACCGGCCCACCAGCCTGGCTGCGTGCACGTCCTGTGCACAGCGGTCGACCGGCTTGGTCAACCGGACTCTGCTACAGTCAACCGGTCCAGCCGACCGGCTGACAGCCAGTCCAGCCACTATAGGATTTAAAACTTGTCTTTATATTATCAATTAAATCCTATAAAATCACATAAATTTCACAAAAATTAGTTCTTAATATATGTTTGAAATATAAATATGTGTGACAAAGATTCAACATATATACAAAACAATTTGAACCATTTTTGTGTGATAAAAAAATTACCTTAAACCAAAATCCGTATTTTCTAGAAACCAAACTTCTAAAGGAAAATTTGGTTTTTCTATAAACTTGTATAAATACAAAAACATGATATTGAAACAAATTTTAAGCATGTTGTATATGGATAGAATCCAATATTCATGAAAGATTTATATCTATATTTTTGACATTAAACACAAAACAAGTTTTGTTTAAATACAAAACTCCTAACTCATGAAATAGATTATCAAAATAAGTTTTTCTAAATAGATGAAGCATAGATGTATATAGATCAAATTTAATATATATTAAACCATGTAAACTTATTTTAATTCAATCTATCCATGAAAACTAAGATCGGTTAAACCGAAAACCAAAAATAAAACACGAAACTTGTGTGTGTGTATTGTGAACTTGAGCATATCACACTATCTAATCTTTACAAAGATCTAAACATTACAAAGATCTAAACATATTAAACTAAACAAATTGAGATCTTCTTGTCTCCAAGCCAACTCGATCCAAACGCGATCTAATGAGCTTGACTCCAACCGAGTGCTAGATGTGAACTTGACGCTCGAGCTCTTAAATCACCTTGTGAAAGCTCCAAAATACCTTTGTTGAAGCTAATCACCTATTAATATCTTGATCAAACAACTAAAACTAAATATTAAAAGATTATTAGTAAACTATAACTACATAAGTTAATCATCATCAAAACTAGAGTGAAGGGCCTCTGGGCCAACACCTACTTCTTCGTGTTTCACCGTACTTCTCTTTTCATTTTTTTTCTTTTCTTTCTTTTTTTAACACCTCCTGTCTCTGTGGATTCGACTCGTTTTAGCCTTTATATTATAACGGAAGTATCGAGGAAGCCAAAGCACTCACTTTTAACTATTGATTTCAAAACATACACTTTTCGTGTACAGTTTTTCCCCGATCAAATTTTGGCGTCATTGCCGGCGATGGGAACGGTTTGATTTCATGTTTTTATTAACTTTTATTCTTTGTTTTTTGTGTGCAGGTCAAATTTTTAGTATTGTAGAAGTCCACACTTGCTTTTGTGTGGTTGGATAAATTCTTGTATATTCTTATATTCTGCTGCTAGTTTTTTTTTATATTACATGTGCACTATAATAATTTAAGAACTAAATTCTTGTATATTCTTATATTCTTATATTCTTATCTATATTGCACACTTGCAGGAATTGAACTTAAGGGTAAAGCCCAATACAACATAAGGTGGGGAAGTCATTACCCTTCCTTAGCCTAAAAATTACTCCCCACTCACACAACCCAAGCCTAAATAAAATTTGCTAGACATTGGCCCCTACGGACATCTCGAACTCATTTAAGAGATTGACTTAAGGGGAAAGTTGTTAGAGTTTGACTCTTATCAAATCGGTATCTACGGTTGGAGATTGAGACGCGAAATCTCGAAGACCAGTAATTTGGCATAATTAGGCCCGTTGCTCCAGCATGGATACCTCCCACTGATCTTGCCCCTCCCTGGCCGATTTACTTGTGGTCAGATTCTGACAATACACCCCCCGTGAATAGTCTAATGATCGGCAAAAATATTTGGCTTTCACTTTCAATTGATATCAAAATTATAAAATACTTTCATTTGGTATCAAAATTACAGGATGTTTACAATTGGTATCAAGATTCTAAATACGTATATATTTCTATTAGTATCAAAACATACAATGTTTCATTTTCCATTGGTATCAAAAGTTTACAAGATATTTTCAATTAGTATCCCTTGGAATCTTAAAATTTTTTGTTTATTTTCAATTGGTATTTTTTGATATCTTAAAATTTTTGTTTATTTTCAATTGGTGTCATAATTTGGTATCAAAAGTTTTAATATGTATTGCTTATATGTAAGGGGAGCTTAACATCTTCTCTATATATAGATACATGTTGAGTGTATCTCATATTGAGGAGTTTGACCGCTCTTCTTTATGTCTTACACATGTGTAGGAGGAGCTTCACATCTTCTTTTATACATTGTATATTATGCTTTATATGGTTAGGGTTTAGTCATCTCTTTTCATATAAATGTATGTATGCAAGGGGAGTTAACTTCACGTCTCTCCTCTTCATGAATGTATATAGTATATACACCTTTATTGTTTTGATTTACGCAAAAAAGAAAAAAAATATTATTTATGTCTTTAGTGTTTGTACCCCTTTGTTGACGAATTGACAAAAAGGGGGAGAGAAATTTGGAGTTTTTATACATGTATGTTTGTTTAATTTGTTATCTTTTACCATTGGTATCAAGAGCTTCTTTTGTTGGTATCAAAAGCATATTTATTTCATTGGTATCAAATATCATGTTTATGCATATTCAAGTTGATCATTCACGGTATATCTTTATTGTTTATTACTATGCATGAGTTAAGGGGAGCTTCTATGAAGCATAACTTTAATTTATGCATATATAATTCCATGAGTTTTGTCATCATCAAAAAGGGGGAGATTGTTAGCCCAGAGGCCCTTCACTTTCGTTTTGATGATGATTAACTCATGTAGTTATTGTTTACTAATAATCTTGTGATATTTAGTTTCAGATATTTGATCAAGATATTAGTAGGTGATTAGCTTCAACAAAAGTATTTTGGAGCTTTCACATGGTGATTCAAGAGCTCGCGCGTCAAGATCGCATCTAGTACTCAGTTGGAGTCAAGCTCGTTAGATCGTGTTTGGATCGAGTCGACTTGGAGACAGAGTTCTACAAGAAGACATCGGTTTATTTAGTTTAAGATTGTGTTTAGATCATTATAAAGATTAGATAGTATTGATATGCTCAATTTCACACACACACACACACACACACACTCGTTTTAAAGTATCATGTTTAGTTTTCGGTTTGACCGGTATTGTATTTCTAGTTCAAATATACGGTTTTCATGAATAGATAGAATCAAAATAAGTTTACAAGTTTTAATGTATATTAGATTTAACTATATACATCTATGCTTCATATACTTAGAAAAACTTATTTTGAAAAGCCTATTCATGTGTTTGGAGTTTTGTATTTAAACAAAACTTATTTTTGTATTTAATGTCAAAAACATAGATATATAATATCCTTCATGTATATTTGATTCTATCCATATACAACATGCTTAAAAGTTGTTTCAATATCATGTTTTTATATTTGCATGAGTTTTGGAGAAAACGGTTTTCCATTTCAAAATCCTAGTTTTTGGAAAATACGGTTTTTGGTTTAAGGCAAATTTTCAAAAACACAAAAATGGTTCAAATTATTTATAATATGTGTTGAATTCTACTCATGCATATTTGTATTTCAAAGATCTTATAAGAACTGATTTTTGTAGAATTTATGTGATTTTATGGGATTTAATCAAAGGTAAAAAGACAAGTTTTCAATCCCTAAAATGTTTGACCTGGCCGGTCGACCGGACCGGTCAACCGTAGCAGAAGTCGGTCGATTGACGTGCACAGGACATGCAGCAACCTGGGCTAGTGGGCCGGTCTATTGGGCCGGTCGATCGGGCGGTCGACCGTCCAGAGAGCTCTGCTCTCTGAAAATGGCCTCGGTCGACCGGCAGAGAGCTGTTGCTCTCTGTATCCAGTCCCGGTCGACCGGGCGGTCGACCGGAGGTACAACGGTCATAAAAATGACCGTTGGGCCGATTGACCGGGCGATCGACCGGAAGGCAAATCTGCCCTTTCCTGCTGCCAACGTGCAGAAATTTTGAGGGTTATAAATACCCCTCATTTGAGCTGATTTTCCTCAAAATTTTTAAGAGCAAAATTTTCTATCTTTCAGCAAGTTTTTAAAAGAGTTTTGTGTCAAAAGATTTGATCTTTATTTATTTTTAAAAGGGTTAGAAAAATCAAGAAAAGGAGAAGTCTTTGAGATTGATTTTTGATCTTCATTTCTATAGCTATTCTAGAAGTTTTCCCAAGAGTTTTTCTTTGTGATTTTGATTTCCAAACTCTTTGTTTTTCTCACACTTGAGCTATCTATCTATCATATCTATTAGGATCATTATTTTGTGAGAAAGAATTAGTTTGTGATTTATTGAAACCACCAAGTATTGTAAACCCTTATCTTTGCTTTGGCTTTGTGCCTTTCCCTCTAAGTGTAGAGGAGATTGTGAAATTGGGTTGTTGGTATCCCTCTAAGTGTAGAGTGATTGAGTTTGCTAGTTTCCCTCTAGTGAGGGTTGATCTTATATTGGCTTTGTGCCTAGCCTCTAATGAGAGGTTGTATTTGTTGAGAGAGGAGTTATTTACTCTCGGTTTGTATTACCCAAATCCTCAGTAGAGATTCCCTGTGTGGACGCTATAGTGAAAATCCTTCTGTGTGAAGGCGGGGATGTAGAGCTGGATGCTCAAACCTCAAAACATATCTTTGTGTTTGCGTTTGATCCACTATCTCTAACTCTCTCTCTTATATTGTGCCTTACATTGATTCATATTGTTCATTCATACTTATATGCTTGGTATTTCTTGTGTGTATGCCTCACTTATGTTGAACCAAGAGAGCTTTATATAGCACCTTAACTCTTATTTAGAGAAATTTAGAAAAGATAGTCTAGAGCCCTTCACCAGGAATTCGGCTACACTCTTTGGTTACACAATGTGTGTTATAATTAGTTTTTAATTCCGTATCATTTGTCATTAGATTAACCTTACACCTATTCACCCCTCCTCTAGGTGTACTTTCAAAGTGCACTAATGGTATCGGCAAAGTTAAAAGAAAAATTACTAATTACAACAACAAGTAACGCACACAACCCATAGATCATCAAAAAAATATTAAGCATGAAATATAAGATAGTAAATACTTGTAGGTAAATTAGAGTTAGAACCCTCGTCTTAAGATGTCATAGCTCTCGTTTGCGTAAGGCTTGTTTGACACTATTGACTCATTTGAGTTATTAATCAAGTTTTTAGAGATTAGTGGGCTAGTAGTTAGTTAGCCATACAATGGGAGAGTTAGTTAGACATGCTTAAGAAAAGAAACAACAAAAGAGAAGAGGTAAAGAGAAGGAGTTACACTAAAACAAGAATGTAGAATCAAATGAAAAACACAAGAAAATGGAAAGAATAAAGAGAAGTAGTTACTTGTATTAGCTTGTCACCTTCAAATACAACTTGTACACACTCTCTCTCACTCTAATGGCTAAAACTAAAACTAGAAGAATAAGGAAACTAAAACAACTACAATCTTAAAAATAAGATTACAACAACTTGCTAAAGCTCTGGATATCTCTCAACTGAAGATCCCTGGGGGGTATTTATAGGCACCATGGAAAAGGGGGCCAGGGGTTCAACTCCTGTCCCAAAGCCCGGGCGCGCGCGCGGCCATATGGCTGTGGAAACATAGCCCTGGCCGCGTTTCATGCGCCAGGGTTTGGGCAGCGCGCCGCCCTTTCTGTCTCCTATCCACCTGACCTTCTGGATTCGTGATTTGATGCCCTGTGCTGACAATATCTCCTCCCTAAAGTCAATGGCTACTTGGTAGGCCTTTAATCACCCATTAAATGGTGGTTTAGGGTATTCTTCTTCATTTGCACACCATAGACTTAGGATTAAGCAAGCAAAGCTTTATTAGCGAAATTTTACATCAAATAGATATGAGAATGCGATGAAAATTATGCAAAATTAGAGACTAATCACACCCCCACACTTATCTTTTTGCTCGTCCCGAGCACAAAAAAATAAGAAAATTATTACACCACTTTCGCAGGTGACGCGATTGCACTGAGCATGTGCAACAAGCCTTTAAACCTCTAAGTTTTCCCTAGAGGAGGAGTGTTGTCTCCAAAGGGTTTTCAGCGGATTGTACCCACAAAATCCAGTAAGTGAAAAAAATACTTAGTTGTTAGCAAACCTCTTTCAAGAAAAAGAATTTTCAATCATCTAAGTAAAAATGATCGAATGGTGTAAAAATTAGGTTCAACCCTCATAAGTCCTCCTATACTTTAGCCTTTATAAAAGAAGAAATTATGATTTTTCTTTTAAATTTAGAAAGGATTTTATACTTCTAACTCATTCTGTTATTTTACTTTAGACGGATATGCATAATGTGTAAGTGTGATGTGCTTGGGATTTTTTAACTCAACTTTGAATATCATTTAATTTTATTAATATTTATTTATTATTCTTTGTTTCATTAGGCTTTCTATTTTACTCATGTAACACATATCAAACCGATGACTCCCAAACCAGATGGTTTTAGGGCACCAGGTGAAAAGATGCCCCTCGAGTCAAATATGCAAGTAGAGTAGGCCACAAAATCAAGATTTACTTATATATTATATATTGATTATTTTTTTGGCGTAAGTAATCATGCTTCTTGAGGCACAATTATCTAGCATTTTTTTCAGAGTTGTGTCTCTAAATCCCAAGCATGTGTGTGTAGTTTATGCATATTCTACTAAGGCTAAATAAAGGTATGAGTTATTTTCCTTATCCCTCCTAACTTTTAGTCAAACCAATCTTTCTTATTTATTTAGGCAAAAATAAAGATTCATTAATAAGGTTCCCTTAATTCCTACAACCTTTTGGTATTTTTATAAAGAGTATGAAATTTCTTTTCAATCTGGAGATTTTTTTTATCTTTTATTATTATTTTTTTTGAAAGAAAAAAAAAAAGTGTTAGCACCCCCCACACCTATCTAATGCATTATCCTCAATGAATGTTATGTAAATGCAAATGCAATAAAATGGGTGAAGAAGGATGTCACTGTCTTCGTTGACCCGAGCCGGCCAAGTACGAATAGGCAAAAGAAATGTCAAAAAAAAATGTAGAAGGGGTAAGCATATAAATAAGAAATTTTTTTATAATTGTTGTGGTTAGGTGTATGACGGGGCAAAAAGAGTCAGCACATTATGGAGTCATAGGCTCAGTGGTCAAGAAGGACTTCAGTCTTTGCCCGTTCACTTTGAATTTCATATTGTTCTTAGGGTCTACAATAATCACAGCACCATGTGAGAAAACGGTGCGCACAATGAACGGTCCAGACCAACGAGTTTTCAGCTTCCTCGTGAAAATATAAAGCTTTGAGTTGTACAGCAGAACCTTGCCTCCCAGAGCAAAGTTTTTTCGGGTTATGATCTGATCATGGAAAAGTTTAGTCCTGCTTTTGGTGATTCGAGTATTCTCATAGGCTTCATTCCGTATCTCCTCTAGTTCTGAGATCTGTAGTCTTCTTAGCTCACCAACCTTACTCAGATCAAAATTGAGTTGCTTAATGGCCCATAGGGCATAGTGTTCTAACTCGATTGGTAGATGACAGGCTTTTTCAAATACGATTCTATAAGGAGACATCCCCAGAACTGTCTTAAAAGTAGTGCGGTATGCCCACAATGCATCGTTGAGTTTGACCGACCAATCCTTTCAGTTTTATCTGACAGTCTTTTCTAAAATGAGCTTGATTTGTTGATTGGTGACTTCGACCTGCCCATTCGTCTAGTGGTGATACAGAGTAGATAACTTGTGATTGATGGAATATTTCTGCATCAGAGCTTCAAAAACTCTATTGCAGAAATGCGATCCATTATCACTAATTATCGCTCTGGGGTGCCAAATCGGGAGAAGATGTTCTCTTTAAGAAATTTGACGACCACTTTATTGTCAGTGGTCTTTGTTGGCACAGCTTCTACTCATTTAGAGACGTAATCGATAGCAACCAAAATGAACTGGTTGCCGAAGGAATTAGGGAATGGTCCCATGAAGTCGATACCCCAAACATCAAAAATTTTAACTTTCAGGATCGGGTTCAGGGGCATCATGTCTCTTCTTAAATTTTTCCAATCTTCTGACAATTTGCGCATGACTTGCAAAAATGGTACGAGTCTTTGAAAAAAGTGGGCCAGTAAAACCCACTTTGTAGAATCTTCTCTGCAGTCTTGCGGGGACCGAAGTATCCTCCGCATGCAAGGTCATGGCAAAAGCTGAGCACACTCCTCTGTTCCTCCTCTGGTATACATCGTCGAATAATCTGGTTGGGACAATACTTAAAAAGATACGCTCTTCCCCGAAGAAGTACCGTACTTGAGTAAAGAAGCGATATTGGTCTTACTTTGTCCAGCCAGCGGGTAATTGTCCAGTGGCCAAGTAATTAATAATGTCCGCATACCAGGGTTCCTTACGAATGGCCAGGATGTGCTCGTCTAGAAAATCCTCGCTGATCAGAGCTTGTATGATCGGTGCGTTCGGAATTCATGACAAATGATCTGTAACCACATTTTCTATACCTCGTTTATCCCGAATTTCCAAGTTAAATTCTTGAAACAAAAGGATCCACCGAATCAATCGGGCTTTTGCTTCCTTCTTGATCATGTGGTATTTCAGTGCCAAATGATCCGTAAAAATCATCATCTTCGAACCTAAAAAGTAGGATCAGAATTTCTCTAACACAAAGACAACGGCAAAGAATTCCTTCTCAGTCGTTGTATAATTCTGTTGGGCTTCATTCAAGGTCCTACTCGAGTAATAAATCACGTGCTGCCTATTGTCGATACGCTGTCCTAGAACAGGGCCAATAGCAAAATCAGAGACATCGCATATGATTTCGAACGGTTGGGCCCAGTTAGGAGCAGAAATAATAGGTGCAAAAATAAGTTCTTGCTTAAGCTTCCCCCATGACTTGAAACATTCATCGTTAAAATCAAAGGGCACGTTCTTAGCGAGCAGGTTGGTTAAGGGCCTAGTGGTTTTGATAAAATCCTTAATGAACCGTCGGTAGAACCCAGCATGCCCTAGAAAGGATCTAAATCCTTGATGCTTTTGGGTGGTGGAAGCTTAGCAATCACTTCTACTTTAGCCTTGTCCACGTCAATGCCTCTCCTAGAAATTCAAGGCCTAAGACAATCCCCTGTCTCACCATGAAGTGACATTTCTCCCAGTTTAGAGTTAGATTCTTCTCCTTGCATCTCTGCAAAACTAACTCTAGGTGATGAATACACTGATCAATGAGTCTCCGTACATAGAGAAGTCAACGTTCTACCATGTCAGAGAAAAGACTAAGCATGCACCGTTGGAATCTTGCGGGAGCATTGCACAATCCAAAGGGCATGCGTCGGTAAGCGAATGTTCCAAATGGGCAGGTGAACGTGGTCTTTTCCTGGTCTTCTGCAACAATGGGGATTTGATTGTATCCTGAGTACCCATCTAGGAAGCAATAGTACTCATGTCCAGCCAAGAGTTCAAGTATTTGGTCGATGAAGGGCAAGGGAAAGTGGTCTTTATAGGTAGCTGCATTCAATTGCCTGTAGTCGATACAAATACGAATCTTGGTAGGCAGTCTTATTTGTACCAACTCTTTTTCCTCATTTTCAACCACCATAAAGCCAGCTTTCTTTGGGACTGCATGAACAGGGCTAACCCATTGGCTATCAAAAATGGGATAAATGATTCCATTGTCTAGTAGTTTTAAAATTTCTGCTTTAACTGCCTCTTGCATGAGTGGATTAAGCCTGCGTTGTTGGTCCCTCCTGGGGGTTGCTTCATTGGTTAAATGGATTCTATGTTGCACTATGGCTGGACTTATCCCTTTGATGTCCTTCATCATCCATCCAATGGCTTCCCAATGTCTTTTCAGAATAGACATTAAGCTGTCTTCTTGTTGCTCAGTCAGGTGGGATGTTATGATGACTGGAAAGGTGCCCTTTCCGCCCAGGTAGGCATACTTGAGGTGTTCAGGTAAGGCTTTTAGCTCTATGGAAGGTGTTGCTTCATTGGAAACAATCTCCGAACTTTCAATCCTATGATGAGGTACACTTGAGCTTGACGCCCAATCCACTGCTGAATCTACGATCTGGTCTAGATTAAAGCCCTCAGCCTCCAGATCAAACTTTGCCTCTATTTCTATCTCCATGCTTTCCTCATGCTCACTGATCAGATTTTCAATAGAATTAACCTCAAAAGTTTGATCATTGATATCCTTGGGTTGTCTTCCAAGATTGATGACATTGACTTCCTTCTGCATGTCTCCAAAGGTCAATCGCATGGACCCGTTCCTACAGTTGATTATGGCATTAGCTGTAGCAAGGAATGGGCACCCTAAGATACTGGAGTTGAGACCTTAGATTGGACACAGGTTGGGTCTCAAGCACAATGAAGTCAACAGGGTAGATGAAATCCCTGACCCGGATAAGGACGTCTGTGATTTCCCCCTTGGGGATTTTCACAGATCGGTCAGCTAATTGAATGGTGACTCGGGTTGGGCTCAACTCGCCCAACCAAGTTGCTAGTATACTGAGAGAGGTAGCAAGTTGATACTTGCTCCCAGTTCAAGAAGTGCTCTACTAATTTATGTTTGTCCTATGGTACAGAAAATTATGGGACATCCGGGATCCTTGTATTTCACCAGAATAGGACCAGACAGAATTTCTCTTATATTGGTTGCCAAGAACACTTTCTTGGGCACATTTGTCTTTCTCTTCTTCGTACACATATCCTTAAGAAACTTGGCATAAGTTGGGACTTGTTGGATAGCATCAAGAAGAGGCACATTCAGTTTGACCTGGTTAAACATCTCAAGCATCTTTTCCATGTGCATATTCTTATTGTTGTTCCTAAGCCTATTGGGAAAGGGTGCTACAGGCTTATGAACTTGTTCAGCAGCTTTGTCCTCGTCAGATTTTTGAGGAGCAGATTGGGAAGAACTAGCAGAGGTGGAGGCTGGAGTAGGATCAGTATGGACTGGATTTTTCTGTTGGTAGACCTAATTGTCCCCCTTCTTTCCAGATCGAAGTGTGTGAACAGCATTGCACTGGTTGCTCGACGGATCCTAAATTTCATATACTTGATTGGAATTTTTTGGGTTAACTAGCAGCTGACTAGGTAAAGTACCCTTTAATCTTTCACTTAGAGAGCTAGCTAATTGGCTCATCTGCATTTCCAATCTCGATATAGCTTCTGAATGGTTGTTCAGCGTTTGTCCCTGATTTTGCATAAAAGCGGTTTGGGACTTCATAAAAACTTTCATGCTCTCCTCTAACTTACTGAATTTCTTTTCCAATGGTGAACTTTAAGAGGAGGAAGATGGAGCTTGACTGGGCAAATTTGGTGGAGGACTGGGATGGTGAAATTGTTGGAGAAATTAGGCCTAGAGGATTGTTCTGGGCCCAGGAGAATTTGGGTGATTCCTCCAATCTGGATTGTATGTTTGCGAGTAGGGATTATGCGGCGGCCGTGAGTAGGTCGCGTTCAGGTGTTCCGGTGACACTTGCTAGGCATGAAAAACAGGGCACTCTTGAAAGACATGGTTTGGGGCTGAACAATATGAACAACCGGATTGTGATTGATGGTGGATTGATTTGGTTGACATTGCTGGCTCTTTTGTCTCTAGAACCTCTATTCTCCTCATTAGGGTTGCAATCTTAGCTTCTGCAGCTATGGATGATTCTAAAGATAGGAGCCCTCATCTTGAAGCTATAAATTGTGAATTCTTTGATTTTTCTGAGGCTGGCTCCCATTGCAAGGTTTTCTCAGCTAAATCCTCAAATAAGTCCCAACCTTGATTTTCATCTTTTTATAAGAACCCTCCCTGACACATGGTTTCTAAAAGGGTTTCGTTTGATAATCTAAGCCATCGTAGAGAATCTAGCACTGATGCCATTTCTCCACACCATGATGAGGACACTAAGCTAGGAGATCCTTGAATCACTCAAAGTATATCCAAAATGGTTCGCTCTGTTCTTGCCTGAACTGCATAATATTCTTTCTAATGAGAGCAGTTTTGTAAATTGGGTAGAATTTCCTCAAGAAGGCCTGACAAAATCATCCCATGTCGTGACAGAATCTACCGCCAAACTGTACAACCATTTCTTCGCTAGGTCCTTTAGAGAAAGGGAATGAAACGTAACCTAACGACATCGTCTCCTACCTGGGGTATCGCATCATGAGGCACACTTCTTCAAACTCCCTAACAAAGAAATATGTGTCCCCGATTCTAAATCATGAAACTTTGGGAGAGTGTTTGATGAACTGAGGCTTTAATTCAAAATTAATTTCATTTGTCTCAGGCAGTTTTTATACAAGAAGGTAATGAAGTTCTGATCGGGTAAAATGTCCCGAAGTGATACCATCACAGTTCTGGATGCATGGGTAAAGAAGTGTTTCTAATTAATTTGGAAGATACAGGATCACTTACCCACTCTTGCATGCAGCACACCACAAACACGTAAAAACAACAAACAAACGAAATGAATATAATAAACAAACAAAAAAAAAAAAAACAACCACAAAGCCTTAGTCTAAGGTACTTGGACCTAAACGACTCCTAACTGGTCGATTCTCTGAAAGAGGTTGTTGCAGAAACTCAACTACAAGCTAATCAGCCAGAAAAGGATAAACTCGGTGGGAGGTATCTGGGCGTGAGCCACGGGCTTTAATTACGTCAAACCATGGAGCTTTCAAGGCTTTGCCTCTCAATCCACTTTCCTTAGACACCGATTTTGTAGGAGTACAGTTCTTGCAATTTTCAACCTCGGTTAATCTCTTAGTGAGACCGAGATGTCCCTAGGCAACGTCTATCAGTTTTTAGTTAAGGCTTGGGTTACGTGAGTGCACTTGGAGATGATTTTTGGGCTAGATAAGGGTGATGAAATCCCCACCTTATCTTATTTATTTGAGATTTTACCCTTAATGGCAATTGTGCAAGTGTACAGTTTATTCACAACAGGGTAACACTCAAAGCGATAAATCACTCCAAAATGTTATTCTTATTCTATATGAATGCACACGTACCTTTTCTCCAGCACTCTTCAATAGAAATTGAAATGAATTGAAATAGACACGTGCCCTAAATGCAAAAGTCTAATCTAAATTTCAATTAAGTAACAAGTGAATTTATGTTGAGTTTAATACACATATATAAGGTGAAGCATTCAATGGAACTAAAAAATTTAGAAAGCAATTTTAGCAGCTTTCGGCAACCCTGCAAACGAGTTTGTTAGTACTTCAATCGAAAAAACTCGCTTTTACACGAATTTTTCCAGGGCAAATGAATTCTCGTGCAACGTCCTTGGCCACCACTTTCGCTTCCGCGTGATAGTAAGCTCCTTGTACTTCTCCTACACACAAGAACAAAGAAAAATCTTTAGTATTGAATAATAAAGCCATTCTCTTCTCGGCAACGGCGCCAAAATTTGATCGTAAAAAGCAAGCACAAGAATAAGTAAAAAGAGTGTGGGTTGATGTTACTGCCTTTGCGATTCTTTCATAGTAGCGAAGTGGCTATAAGGTCCTATCCACAAGGAGGGGAGTGATGGAAGCTTGATGCACTTCTTTGTTCAAGAAAAGAGAAAGTTCTTTGTTTTTAATAAAGAATTGGAAAATGAAAACAAGTTGGTTTCAAGAATTTTTTTGAAAATGATTTGGTGGTTTGTAAAGTTAGATTCTTCTTAATGGTGAAAGTGCATGGCTAACTTCTACTAAATGCTCCCACTAATCCCTAACTTCTTAAAGATGTAACCTCACGATGGACTATAGGCAAGCTTAAGCCTTATGCATAGGAACTATTCACGTGGAAATCGAGTGAAAGTTCTTCCTATTACTTCTCTTAACATGGCAAAAGTTGGACATTCCCTTATCAAGATCCAATAGAAGGCGTGAATAAGGAAAGACACAAGTGCACTAATGGTATCGCAAAGTTAAAGAAAAATCTCTAACTTACAACAACAAGTAACGCACACAACCCATAGATCATCAAAAAAACATTAAGCATGAAATATAAGATAGTAAATACTTGTAGGTAAGTTAGAGTTAGAACCCTCGTCTTAAGATGTCATAGCTCTCGTTTGCACAAGGCTTTTTTGACACTATTGACTCATTTAGGTTATTAATCAAGTTGTTAGATATTAGTGGGTTAGTAGTTAGTTAGCCATGCAATGGGAGAGTTAGTTAGACATGCTTAAGAAAAGAAACAACAAAAGAGAAGAGGTAAAGAGAAGGAGTTACACTAAATAAGAATGTAGAATCAAATGAAAAACACAAGTAAATGAAAAGAAGAAAGAGAAGTAGTTACTTGTATTAGCTTGTCACCTTCAAATTCAACTTATACACACTCTCTCTCTTCCACTCTAATGGCTAAAACTAAAACTAGAAGAAGAAGGAAACTAAAACAACTACAATCCTAAAAATAAGATTACAACAACTTGCTAAAGCTCTGGATGTCTCCAACTGAAGCCCCCTGGGGGTATTTATAGGCACCAGGGGAAAGGGGGCCAGGGGACAACCCCTGGCCCAAAGCCCGGGCGCACGCGCGCCCATATGGCCGCGGAACGCGGCCCTGCCATGTTTCCGCGGCCATGCTAGGGCGGCGCGCGCCAGGGTTTGGGCAACGTGCCGCCCCTTCTTTTTCCTGTCCACTTGACCTCCTGGATTCGTGATTTGATGTCCTGTGCTGACAAAATCTCCTCCGTAAAGTCAGTGGCTACTTGGTAGACCTTTAATCACCCATTAAATGGTAGTTTAAGGTCTTCTTCTTCATTTGCACACCATGGACCTAGGATTAAGTAAGCAAAAATTTATTAGCAGAATTTTACATCAAATAAATATGAGAATGTAATGAAAATTACGCAAATTAGAGACTAGTCATCTAACCTGTTAGGAGTTGTCTAGGTCTAAGTCAACCCTAGCTTAGGCTTATTTTATTTTTCTTTGTTTGTTTGTTTTTCTTTTTTCATAAATTGTGATATGGATTTCAACAAAAATAATTTTTTCAATCCTAATATGAATTCATATTTCACCCTGACCTTATTTGACTCGATAACACCAACCTGGTTATGTACACATGAATCAACAATATATGCCGAGTTGGGATTATCCGACTCAATATGACCCATATCCCCAATCCTATGACTATAATTTTCAAAATAATTTCAACTCTTCACAGAGTCAATGGGGATCCACCTACCCCGAGTTAAATTTTCAACCATCTTGTCCACAATTTCCACAATATTCATTCCTCGATTTTGATTCATATACTCCTTTCCTGAACCACTAATTGAAGAAAAATCATCATTAGAAAGGAGTTAGGAAGAACTAATAGAGGCCCAAAAATAATTTGAAAAAAATGGTAGCCTTATCATGTTCTCAAAATTTTCAAAGTTCATGTAGTTCTTTTCCAGAACGACTCAAAGGAAAATCATTGTGGGAAAAACTATGGAATTCGTGCAAGAGACCACACGCATAATGCAAAATACAATTGACTTCCCATGTCCACAAAATGTTCATACGCCTCACGAATCATATCTTTTGGAAATCCAGCTTCAATTTCATCATACCAACCTGAACTTAACCAACATCAAATTCTTGATAGTTTGATAAGTTATCCAATTCCTGAAATTGAACTTGAAGATGAATATGAACCTAAGCTTCAACTTAGCGATTCGAGTCCAATCCTTGAATCAATATCGACTCCTATAGTGTTACCTAAACTAAGTAACATTCTTGAGCCAGTTTTGATTCCATAATTTCTGAACTTAAATCGATCATTTCACCCATTCACATTCCTTCCGTGGACGAAAAATCAAGATTCAATTTCATTACATCCATTTGAACTTGCCCAAATTTTGAGAACCACCTTGACATTTTGGCAAGTTATCCTTTTTTCAAAATTAAACTTGAGCTTGAAAGTGATTCTGAACCTCAAGTTGGTAATTCCATTTCACTTTTGATTCAATAATGACTCCGTTATCTTTACCAGATTTTTTCTCTATTCTAGAGTCAACATTGAATTATGTAACAGTACACTGTGAAATTGAATCACCAATATCTTATTATCACACTTCATTGATGGGGAAAGTGTGTGAACATCAATTCTTTGGTCTGGACCCCATTTTTGAACCAATTTCGACCCCCTTTTGATCTCGACTTGATCTGAGTCAAATTCTCAAGTCGGCATCAGTTTTTATTCCTATTCCATTTGAGGCCAAATCAATCATCTCCCAAAATGACACTTCATTATTGGACAAGAATGTTGAAAAAAATGACTCAGTAATTATTTTTAAAAAATTGAAAATTAGATGGGAATAATTTTTAAATAAGACTATTCACTCAATCATTCTTTTACTTGGTCGTATTAGAGAGGTCACTGGTGGGTTTCTGTAAGATCCACGATTTCTGAATTAGTTAGCAACGCTTGGCCCAATCAGACCACTATCGGAACCACCACCATAAGGTAATTTTACTTCCTTCCCATTTGTTGCATGTATATACACATTAACGATGCATTGAGGACAATGCACGAGATAAGTGTGGGGGAGGGTTTACTAACGTAGTTTGTTTTAAATTTTCTTTCTTTTACACTTCTACTTAGAAACTTTTTAAAATTTTCTTTCGTATAAAAACTCTTTTCTTTTCTTTTTACAAAACTATTTGAAATAAGAGAATTAGTTTTGATTTATTTTTAAGAAAATTAAGATTATCTTAGGAATTAGAATGACCTAAAATTATGAATTTTTAACCAAGTCTAAATAATATATCTTTTTTAAATTTTAGGATAATGAAGGAAGATTGGAAATATAATTTGATCTTGAATTTTTTTTGTCTTAACTTTATGCACTTCACACTTACACAATTTTTTGGGCTTGAAATAAAGACTAAAAATGCCACAAAAATTATATATATATAAATAATAATAAAACCACTTATTGAGTTGGGTAATTATGCCTCAGGAAGCATGATTATTCATGCCTAAAATGGTGGATAAAAATAAATATTTCCTTTAGTTTTGTGGCATTGTTTACTCGAGTCCTTAATTCCGAGGGATGTTTTCTAATCTGGTGCCCTAAAACTATCTGGTTTGGGATTCACCGGCTAAAGGCTGACTACCTGGGTAAGCTAGAAAGACTAAGAAAATAAGGGAAGAAAAAAAAAAAAAAAAGAGAAATAAATATTAAACAAGTGGTATGAAAGTTAGAGTCGATATCCCAAAAATCTTCACTGTTCACAAAGTGCATATTTTTCTAAGAGTTTTATGAAAGATCAAAAAATCAATTTAATTTTTAAATTCTTACATTTAATTTATAACAAGATTTTACATTTTGACTTAGTTTAAGAAAAAATAATTTCTAATTAACATATGACCTTGAATCACATAAATTTTCACAAAAATATTTCAACACTTTTCCCTATTTCAAAAATGTTTTTTTCAAAATACTAATATTTGATTTCTTTCCTTATAGATTTTGTGGGTGTAATCCGTTGAAACCCCTCAAGAGACAAACTCCTCCTCTAAGGGAAACCTACAGGTTTAACGGTTTGTTACACATACTCAGTGCAATTGCGTCACCTGCGAAAGTGGTGTAATAATTTTCTTAGTTTTTTTTTGTTTTACTCGGGATGAGCAAAAAATAAGTTTAGGGTGTGATTAGTCTCTAAAATTGCATATTTCATACCACATCTTCACATAATATTAAATTTTGCTAATAATACCTCTCTTGTATGTTTCTAAGTCATGGCATGAAATGAAGAAGAAGACCCAAATAATCATTTAATTGGTGATTAAAAGCCTACAAATATAGAAATGACTTTGGAGGCTGTTTTCGTCAAAATCAGGGGCCCAAAATCAGAAACCAAGATATGCAGCCGACAGGGGGACAAGCGGGCAGTGCGCAGCAAGCAGAACTGCACGCGCGGCCCTAGTACAAACGCAGAAACATGGTCTGGGCCGCGTTTTCACGGCTCTGGTGTGGAGTCACGCGCTAAGATTTGATGCGCGGCTCCGTACCTGTACCCTGATGCCCCTCTTCATCTATATATAACTGGGGCTTTCCAGAGCTCAAGAAGGAGGAGTTTTTTGAAGTGTTTTTAGGGTTTTTCCCTTTTTATAGTTTAGGGTAGTTTAGTTTAGTTCTTCTTCTTCTTCCTCCTTTGTATTTTTCATTTCTTGTAGATCTTGTAATAGGAGAGAGAGTGTGTAATAGAAGGTGCCACGCTATAAAAGGTTCTCTCTTTACTTCTCTTTTATTTTCTTCTCTAACTCTTTTTACATGTTTAGCTAATTTTCTCTCATGGCAACTAACTACTAACTACTAACTACTAACTTGCTAACTTCTTACTTGATAATCCACATGAATCTAATAGCCTCTACTTCCCTTGTTCTTGCAAGAGCCATTGATGGCTCACGATGATGGATTTTAACATTCTAACATCCTAACTCTCTAACAAGCTAACATATTTTATTCCATACTTACTCTTGTTTAGTTTTGATGGTTTAAGTATAGTTTGCACTTGTTTTGTTGAGTTTGCATATGAAAGTTATCCTATAGGTTATGCTTTGAAATGCTCTCGAACCAAGGATTAGTGATGGCTTAGGATACATGTGAGACAACTATCACTAAGAGGTTAGCATGTTAGTAGAGCCATTAGTAGTTAGTAGCCGTGCATTTTCTCTTCTCTTTTTACTTTGTTTTAAATATATTCAAAATCACAAAAATTATTTCTTCTATGTTTCTCACTTCTTCATGTTTCCCCGTACTTCTCTTTTCATTCTTTATTTTCTTTTCTTTTTCATTCTTTAAAACATTGAAGAACACTTAACGTACACGTGAACATACTGTGTAAGATTCTATCGCCTCCGTCCTTGTGGATTCGACTCGTTTTAACCTCTATGCTATAACAGAAGTATTGAGGAAGCCAAAGCACGCACTTTTAACAATGTTTTTAAGCACACACTTTTCATGCACGATTTTCTTCCGATCAAATTTTGGCACCGTTGTCGGGATGGGAACGGTTTGATTTCACATTTTTATTAACTTTTCTTCTTTGTTTTTTGTGTGCAGGTCAAATTTTTAGCATTGCAGAAGTCCACAATTACTTTTGTGTGGTTAGGTAAATTCTTGTATATTCTTATATTCTGCTGCTAGTTTTTTTTATTTACCTGTGGGCTATAATAATTTAAAACTAAAATATGGTAACTGAATGTTTTAAAATGGTTTAAACATTTACATCTAGGCACGTGTCCGATTTCAATTCCAATATACTATATTTTATTCTTGTGTTGTTGTAATCTTGACGGAGGTGTACATATTGCATTGCATATAGTTAGGACAACACGTAGGTGATTTACTCTCTTTGTGTGTTCGTTCTTCTCTATATTGTACACTTGCACGAATTGAACTTAAAGGCAAAACCCAATACAACATAAGTGGGGAAGTCATTATCCTTCTTTAGCCCAAAAATCACCTCCCCACTCACACAACCCAAGCCTAATAAAATTTGCTAGACGTATGCCTCTAGGGACATCTTAGATTCATTTAGGAGATTGACTTAAGGGTGAAGTTGTTAGAGTTTAACTCTTGTCAAATTGATATTTAAGGTTGGAGATTGAGAGGTGAAACCTCGAAGAATAATAGTTTAGCATAACTAGGCCCGTTGCTCTGGTACGGATATCTCTCACTGATCTTGTCCCTACCTGGCCGGTTAACTTGTGGTCAGATTCTGACATATACCCCCGGTGGATAGTCTAACCAGTTAAGAGTCGTCTAGGTCTAAGTTACCCTAACCTAGGCTTATTTTCTTTTTCTTTTTTCTTTTTCTTTTTTGTTTGTTGTTTTTTTATTTTTTCTTTTTTTGTAAATTGTGATATGGATTTCAACAACAATAATTTTTTCAATCTTAATATGAATCCATATTTCACCCCGACCTAATTTGACTTGGATAACTATGTACAACTGGAATTAACCATATATGCTGAGTTGGGATTATCCAACTCAATATGACACATATCCCTCCCCAATCCTATGACTATAATTTCAAAATAATTTTAACTCTTCACAGAGTCAATGGGACTTCACCTACCCCGAGTCAAATTTTCAACCATCTTATCCACAATTTTTCACAATATTCATTCCCCGATTTTGATTCATATACTCATTTCCTGAACCACCAATTGAAGAAAATCACCATTGGAAAGGAAGTTTGGAAGAAGTGATAGAAATCCAATAACAATTTGAAAAAATGGTAGCCTCATTATGTCCACAAAATTTCAAAAATTCATGTAATTCTTTTCCAGAATGACTCAAAGAAAAATCATTATGGGAAAAAACTATGAGTGCAAGAGACCGAGCGCATAATGCAAAATACGATTGAATTTTCATGTCCACAAAATATTCATACGCCTCACGAATCATGTCATTTTGAAAATCTAGCTTCAATTTCATCATACCAACCTGAACTTGACCAACATCAAATTCTTGATAGTTTGACAAGTTATCCAATTCCTGAAATTGAACTTGAAGATGAATATAACCTTAGCTTCAATTTAGCGATTCGAGTGAAATCAAATCAATTTTATTTTTTAAAGAAACATTTTCTTTACAACAAAATCAACTTTTGAAGATAAAGCCTCATTTTTTTTTAAAACATTTTCACAATCATTTTTGATTTTCAAAATTTTGTTTTCATTAAGTGCAAGTTCAAGTTGGGATTTAAGTGAGTCAAGTTCACTTGAAATCTCATCCCTCTCTTGCAAAGCAATCTCAAGTCTAGAGATAAATTTTTATTTTCTTCTTTAAAACCAAAATTATCCTTTTTCAAAAGTTTATATTTTGAAATCAAATTTTCATAATTTTTGGCAAGTTCATCATTCAAGGCTTGTGCATCCATACACTTACAATGAGAACTAGTACTAACATCTAGTTGAGTGTCCGAATGTACCTCAAGGGAGTCATTCCCTTGGACCATGAAGTAACGTTCGTCGGACTCATCTCGACTATATCTCCTCTTCTTATTGATAAGCATTGGTAGCTCGGAGATGTGAGAATGTTCCATACTGCAAAAGCGGAATCATAGTGAGAAAACACATATAATACTTTTATCAGCGATGCTCTAAGTGCCTTAACTGCTTGTGCATTAGCCTCTATAATGCTTGCTATCACTAAGGTAGGATTCCTTGGTAATGGCAAGGTAAACTTTATAACCTAGGGCTTTCAATGACAACTCATCATAACCTTCCATATATCAAGTCTAGGGATATCAAACATGGGAGGGCTATCCATGAGTGCAAACTATATGTGTGTGCAAATGCAAATACAAATGTAGATTAGCAAAAAACCAAGATCACACTCCTAGGTGGTTATCCTGATATCAGGAGCGTAGGCTCTGATACCAACTGTAAGTACACCTAGAGAGGGGCGAATAGGTGTACGGCTAATCTAATGAACAAAATGCGAAAATTAAAAACTAAATTGCAACACACTTAGTGTAATCAACGAGTGTAGCCGAATTTCCGGTGAAGGGCTCTGGACTAACTCCTCTTGATTCCTCCGAATAAGATTGAGGTGTTATATGAAGCTCTCGTGGTTAAACACAAGTGAGGCACACACAAACAAGCCATGCATATATATGATATGGCAATATGATGCAATGCTCAAGTAATAGAGAGAGGAAAGAGTAAGAGTCAATGGATCAAACGCAAACACCGAGATTTATTTTGAGGTTCGAGCACACAGCTCTACGTTCCCCCGCCTTCACACAGAAGGATTTCCACTAACTTGTCCACACAGGACTCCCACACAGGAACATCCACTGAGGATTTGGGGCAATACAATAACCAAGAGTACACAACTCCTCTCTCAACCGAATAAAACCTCTCACAGAGGCACTGCACAACCAACACAAAAACCACCTCACACAAGAGGGTAGGCACTTAACCAATACAAATCATCACCTCACACTTGAGGGATTCCAAACACAAACTCCACCTCTCACTAGAGGGAGCTAAACACAATCTCAACCTCTCACTAGAGGAAGCCAACCACAACTTCCACAATCACCTCATAATAGAGGGATTCCAAATCAATCTCCTCTCACTAGAGGGATATCACAATGAGGAAGTTTACAACTTGGTGGTCTATCTCAACCACAAACTAATTTTCCCACAAAAATATATTCTATAGATAGGATAGCAAGATAAGCTCAAATGTGAGAAAACAAAGTATTTTTAATAAAGAAAATCACTTGGGAAAATCTCCAAATAGATATAGAATTTTTAGACCAAAAACAAATTCCCAAAAGACTATTTTCTTTGAAATAACAACACTTTAAAACAAATAGTTTTAAAAACAAATAGAGAATAGGAATTTAACCCAAAAACATTTTGCTGAAAACACTTGAAAAGATCTAAAATTTTTCTCTCTAAAAACCTTGTCCAAAACAGCTCTCAAATGGGGTTTATATAGGCCCAAAAGAATCTGCCCGTTGGCAGCTGACTTAGGCCCAGAATGGCCTTCCGATCGTCGGGTCGGTCGACCAGCCAACGGTCAAAAAAGTAACTGTTGAGCCTCCTGGTCGACCGCCCGATCGACCGTGCCCTGAACCAGAGAGCAACGGCTCTCTGGCCGGTCGACCGCCCGGTCAACCGGGGCAACCCGAGAGTGGGTTGCCTTCAGTCGGTTGATCGCTCATCGATCGACCGGCCAACTAATATGGCCTTGTGCACGTTTTTTGTGCACATCCGATCGACCGGCTCTTGGTCTGGTCGACCGGTCGGTCAACCGCTAGAGCCTGGCAGACTGAAATCAGGTTAAAAACTTGGATTTTTAATTACCAAATAAATCCCATAAAATCTCTAAAAATCCATAAAAATAAGTTCTTATATTCTCTTTGAAATACAAACTTGTTTGAATCAAACCAGTTACAAACATTTGAACTCTTTTTGTGTTATAGAAATTTTACCGAAAACCATTTTTCGTATTTTCAAAACATAGATTTTTGAAATGAAAAATCGTTTTGTCAAAAACTCATCCAAATGCAAAAACATGATACTTAAACAACTTGAAGCATGTTGTATATGGATATAATCCAATAACATGAAAGAGATATATATATCTATGGTTTTTGACATAAAATCCAAAATATGTTTTGTTAAAATACTAAAACTCCAAACTCTTGAAATAGACTATCAAACTAGTTTGTTTAATAGTTGAAGCATACCTGTATATAAAACAAATCTAATATACATTAAACCATGTAAACTTGTTGATTCTATCTATTCATGAAAATCAAGATCGGTTAAACCAACAAACCGAAAACCAACATGAAACTTAAAACAAGTGTGTGTGTTGTGAACTTGAGCATATCACACTATCTAATCTTTAACAAATGGATCTAAAATATAAACTAAACTATGTACCGAATCTTCTTGTAGAGCACAGTCTCCAAGTCGACTCGATCCAAACGTGATCCACCAAGCTTGACTCCAACGAGTGCTAGATATGAACTTTGACGCTCGGGCTCTTGAATCCCCGTGTGAAAGCTCCAAAACACTTTGTTGAAGCTAATCACCTACTAATATCTTGGTAAGTATCTGAAACTAAACATCACAAGATTATTAGTAAATTATAACTACATGAGTTAATCATCATCAAAACTAGACTGGAAGGCCTCTAGGCCAACAATCTCCCTCCTTTTTTTATGATGACAAAACTCATGGAGTTATATATGCATGGATTAAAGTTAAGCTTCAAGAAGCTCCCCCTTAACTCATGCATAGCAATAAACATAAATATATGCAATGAATACTAAACATGAATATGTAGCAATATGCATAAACAATAAAATGAACATGCTCTTGATACCAAACTTTTAAATAAAAATCCTTTTTCCTTTTCGAAATAAACATGTTCTTAAAACAATTGTTCTTGATACCAATAAAAATTTCAATTTGAAAACTTTATCAATAAAAGCAATAAAAGCTCTTGATACCAATCAATAAAAAAACTCTTGAAAAACTCTTGATACCAATCAATAAAAAAAATTCTTGATACAAAATTGAAAAATAATCAATACAAGCTCTTAATAGCAACAATAAAAATTTTAACAAAAGTTTTCTTGATATCAATAAAACAAAACAATAAAGCATGAAACAATAAAAGTTTCTTGATATCAAAATTGAAACTCAAATAACCAATAAACATGCATATAAACTCACAAATACTTCTCCTCCTTTTTGTCTATCATCAACAAGGGATCAAAGAAAATAATAAAATAATGTTCTCCCCTTTTTGTCTTAAACAAAAATAATATCAATAAGGGGTGAAATCAAAACAAAACTTTATGATACCAATTGTAAAAAAAGATATATCAATTTCATTCATCATGATATCAATAAAATAAATAAAACATACCAATTGAAGTACATAAAACAAATGTTTTTAAATATCCAATTGTAAGTAAAAAAAAAATCATTTTAAAGTATTTAATAAAAAATTTTGATACCAATTGTAAGTAAACTTATAGGTAATCTTGATACCAATATGTAAAGATTAGTACCAATTGAAAGTAATTTTTTTATTAAAAGCATATGATACCAAAAATAATCAATATCATTTTTTAATCATATTTCAACATAAAGTGTGGGAGTAAAATATCAATTAAAAGGATGAAATATAAATTTTCTCCCCCTTTATGAAATACCAAATAAAATAATGCATAAGCTTGTATAAGATACCAATTGAAACATAATCAATTGAA
Organism: Agave tequilana; assembly: GCA_038442645.1. NCBI lineage: Eukaryota > Viridiplantae > Streptophyta > Magnoliopsida > Asparagales > Asparagaceae > Agave > Agave tequilana. The sequence goes on along the minus strand of JAVJIF010031028.1, from coordinate 2,469 downwards.
ATATAATAGTCATTTGAAATCAAGCTTAGCATAACCAAAATTTATGCTCAAGGATATAGAGATATAGTAAGCACAAATAATCATATATATATGTATGGAAACTTGAATATACCAATCGAAATTGATACTATTGAAGTGTAATCATACATATATAGAAACATTATGAGTATAAGAAAAAAAAATATCAATAGTGATACCAATTGAAAAGATCCATGACACAATTGAAACACAATAAGATCAAGTATATAACTCATATTACCTTCCACCCATTTCATGCACATGTTTTAAAAGGATTTTCATAGGAAGTATACAAGGCATGGTCGCCCAAACCAACCGCCCTTAAATGGAAGGGATTTTCAAAAAATAGGTTTGAAAATAGTGTAACATAATTGAAAACTCTTCCAAAATGAAGAATACGAACTAATTATAAGAAAAATTTGTAAACTAGTACGAAATCCTTCAAGTAAGGAATAAAGCAAAAATAATTTCATGAAACATGAAATCACTCAACAATTGACACTCAAAGATATAAAGCTCATGTAGACTCATGAAAACAAAATCATGAGAAAACCTCAAATAATGTGAGTGTACAAGTTTTATGTGAAGGACATAGTCATAAAAATAGCAATAGGCTCAATGTGAAATTCCTTTATAAACAAAACATGAAAATCATCAGAACTAGAATTCTTCAAAGGTATATGTATATCATGTACAAACTAAAATATACATACATATCTAAAACATAACGAGTAAACAAAAGTATATGCATGAAGGCAAGTGGCTCAAGGATGTATATGTATAGCTAATAGTTTAGACACAATAGACATATACATGAAGATAAACATGAAAACATGTACAAAATAGGAATACAAATTAAATGCATGAATCATCAAAACTTGGTTATACAATCTAATAAGTACAAATGAGCATTCAAATACAAACATATAATAATTTATTTGTGGCTCACTACTTGTACAAGTATATATCTAAGTTTTAATGAAAACTAACATCTAAACATGTAATCAAGCATGAAGCATGGAAATCAAAATAAAACTCATAAATATACATATGATCATTATGTACATGCACATGCACATGCATAGATCTAGGACATGCACATTAGTTAAAACAAATGTGAGAATACAAAGGTATAAATCCATATTACACATGGGTATCTCAAATAACTAATCATGTATATTACTAATCTAAATATCATGGCATATAACATACTAATCATGAAACATCATAACATGCTAAATCAATGATATGAAACACTGTAAATAATAAATGAGGAGTAAGAGATTGTTACCAAAACCATGAGGGCAACTATCCATATCTCCAAAATAATGTGGTCCTCCACCAAACTCCCCTTGAAAGTGATGCATCCAAATTGTCCTCTTTAAGCTCGGAATGCATCCACATCAAGGCACCATCGCTCTCTACGTCATGCGAGAGCCCACACCTACATCAAATACAATATGGGTCTTTGGTACCCATACTATTTTGGGTCCATGGGGGTTAGCTCCTTTCCTAACCCAAACAAATTTATTTGCTAAATTTACATCATGTATCTTATCATAGCAAAATTTAGTAAGGTGGCCCTTACGTCCATAATGTATATAAGTGTACACAAGAGCATACATAGTGTGTGTGCATGAACGTGAGAAGCATGTGTATGCCGTGATTTGTGTGCATGCATAAAAGGAACTTGTTTCTTTCTTAACATAGATTCCAAATGTGTGTGGTTCAAGGCATAATGCTCACGTGGAGCCCAAACAATCAACACTCTTCTTAAGCATAGATATATCATTTTCAATCAAGGAAGAAGAGGTGCATGCAATAGGTGAGCTAGAATGTGAAGCTACACTAGCATGGCAAACATGTGAATCTATATCATTTTTCAAAAAATATTTTTCTTTAAACAATCTTCTAATTCTTGTGAAATCAAATCAATTTTGTTTTTCAAAGAAGCATTTTCTTTTACAACAAAACAATTTTTGAAGATAAAGCCTCATTTTTCTTTAAAATATTTTCACAATCATTTTTTGGTTTTCAAAATTTTGTTTTCATTAAGTGCAAGTTCAAGTTGGGATTTAAGTGAGTCAAGTTCACTTGAAATCTCATCCCTTTCTTGCAAAGCAATCTCAAGTCTAGAAGATAAATTTTTATTTTCTTCTTTTAAACCAAATTATCCTTTTTCATCAAAAGTTCATATTTTGAAATCAAATTTCACAATTTTTGGCAAGTTCATCATTCAAGGCTTGTGCATCCATACACTCATTACAATGAGAACTAGTACTAACATCTAATTGAGTGTCCGAATGACCTCAAGGAGTCATTCCCTTGGACCATGAAGCAACATTCGTCGGACTCATCTCGACTAGATCTCCTGTTTCTAATTGATAAGCGTTAGTAGCTCGGGAGATTTCAGAATGTTCCACACTGCAAAAGTGGAATCATAGTGAGAAA